>SZWC01001488.1:8542-37586 GCA_023375785.1 Penium margaritaceum
TGGCACAACTCTGGCACAACTCTGGCACAACTCGGGCATGACTCCGGCACAACACTGGCCCAATCAAGGCACAACTCTTACCACTCCGGTACAACTCTGGCACAACTATTCCACAGCCCTCGCACAACTTTTGCACAACTCTGGCACAACTCTGGCACAACCCTGGCATAACTGGTAGAAATCTGGCACAAATCTGGTACAACTCTGGCACAACTCTGGCACAGTTCTAGCACAACTCTACCACAACTCTGGCACAACTATGGCACAACTCTGGCACAACTCCGGCACAACTCTGGCACAACTCTGGCACAACTCTGGCACAACTCTGGCACAACTCTTGCACAACTGTGGCACAACTCAGGCACAACTCTAGCTCAGGTCTGGCACAACGGTGGCACGATTCTGGCACAACTCGGGCACAACTCTGGCACGACTCTGCCACAAACCCGGCATATCTCTGGCACAATTCTGGCATGTCTCTAGCAAAAGAAGCTGCGGAACCAAAAGGGAACAGGATGCACAGAACTATTTTCGGTTAGTTGCGATGGAATGAACATCCTTGCTATTTCCAACAGAACACGACAGAATACTAGGAGAAAATAGCTTCTTTCCGCTAGCCGGACGCGGGTGTCAGTTGGATCACTTTGTTAGGGGATCACTTGAGATGTCGAGTAAACGGTAGGATTACCGAAGAGCCGTTTGGTCAAGTTGGTTATGATATGTCTTGAACCACCTCGAGACTTGGAATTTCCGAGGGGTGAGAGGAGTGAACTGGTTCTCACTCATTTCCAACACTCCCCCTGGACCAGACTCAATAGGAACCTGTTCATTCATTGGGTCCTCATCATCTGAGGAGACCACTGGAGGAACTTCTTGTCTTCTTCTTGGAGGAGGGGGCCTTAGGAGTCGACAAGGCCTGGGAGCAGAGGCTGAGAGCTATGAAGGTAGCAGTCTGACTGGTTGAGTAACTTTAATAGATGGATAGTTGAGTGGACTCGGCCTCCCTTGGGCGCATTGCGAACCGATGTTGCTGAAAATCCCCTGGAGGGAGTATATGTGCGACAGAATGATGCAATGGAATGCCTTGTCAGTGATGATGTAGAGAAGGGCTCGGACTTGGTGTGTAGCATAGAAGTAATCGTCCCAGTATACTCGGCCGGGGCGATGAACAAAGGGAGACTCTTGTCGTGGGTCTTCTCGTTCATCACTCATGAGGGAGAGGTAGGAGAACCCTCGCACAATGATGTTGACAGTCATTGAACCCAGATTGTCATGCCAGATGATGAAGTTGGAGGTGTCGTCATCCTTGAAGTAGAGGAGTGGTTGTCATTTAGCAAGCACCACGGTTGGCCGGCAGGCAGCGTGAGTTGGGGTCTCTGGCGGCACAAACATTGTTGTGGTTACGAGAAACCGGGGCAGATGAAGAGTTCAGTGCATTGAGGCGATGTAGGTAGAGGAGGAGATGAGTGTGATGACGTGACAATGAAAGCTTTGGAGCAGAGAGGAGGAGGTGGACGAGGATGGTAGAGTTGTTGCAGGTGTGAATGCAATGACAAGCGGATGTTCCATATGTGAAGATGAGGTCGAGGAGGAAGCGTCGGCAAAGTTTGCGGGGTGCTGACGAGGTGCTGACGTCATGAGGGCTCAACAACGGAAAGCCAACTTATGTGAAGAAGTGAAGCCACATGCCTTGTGTCGAGCAATGAGGAAGGCGGATGGCTAAGGAGGGATGCTGGATACCCAAGTGGGTGCAGGGGCGAATCCTTGTACGCTGTTGATGTTTTTGGCGTGGGCGCGGGTCATCGCAAAGCGGACGATGCCACTGAGTGGACCCGTGTGCCAAGCAGACGATGAAGGCAGATGACGATGGAGGAATGTTGGACAACTGAATGGGCAAAACCTTGTGTACTGCAAAAGTAGAGGGATATAGTGCAGCAATGGGATGGAAGAAGCCAACACGAGCAAGAAATCTACTGTTGGCGTGGGTGCAGGCTGCTGCAAGGAGGGCAGCTAGCTTGTGCAAGTCCTTGTGCTAGCCACAGATGCTAATGAGGAGGAAGCGGAAGCTGATGGAACCGAAGTGGGCGCAGGGGCAAAACCACGTACGTTGCAGAAATTTTGGAGTGGCCGTAGGTTGTCGCGGAACAAGCGATGCCACCGGGCGGATCCTTGTGCTGAGCGGAGGCTGGAGCGGATGAATGGATGATGGAAATGACGGATGGCTGAGTGGGCGCAGGGGCGGAACCGCGTGTGCTGCTGAAGCTGATGAATGGACTGATTGTAGACGCGGCACAGAACGATGCTCATGATTTAGAGCTTTGGAGGAGGTGGCAGGAGATGAGAGGAAGTGAGCGGCTGATGAAGCTGAAGAGGCAGACAAAGGGCGAAGGCTGGAGTGAAGATGTTGATGATGCGTCACAAGGAGGAAGCTGAGAGTACGGAAGGCATCACTGAAGAGGGATGATAACGAGCAAGGCGACTAGCTGCTCTGCTATCAGGAGAGTGACGGCTTGTTCTCCTGTCCGCCCGAGACCAACGGGCAGAAAGACTGGTAGTGTCCGATATCTTGATGGCTAGAGAAGGTTGATGGCAGCGAGAAAGGTTGTGCGGCAAGCAAGGACAGTGATCCGCTGTGTCAAGAGAGTGACGGCTTGTTCCCAAGTTGGCTCGCAGTGGGGGCAGGAAGACTGGCGATGTCCGATGTCCTGACGGCAGATGGAACGCTGCTACTGCGATTGACGTGAGGAGGCGGTGCGATAAGGCGGCGCGGGGCAAAGGGTGGGAGGAAACTGATGTGGATAAGGAGGATGGAGCAGATGAGACTGATGAAGGGGAGAGGAGAAGGGCGGAGGTGCTTGCAAGGCTAAGGAGATGAAAGGCAGAAGTTGACGAGCGGCAGGATGCTCCCAGGAAGTTGACGACAGACGGTGGCTACGGAGCTGCTTGCCGCTGTTGTTGACGAGAAGTTACCAATTGTTGGCCACAGGCGCGGAATGGGCGCAAGTCTTCCTTACGAGGACAGTGCATTGCTTCAGCGCGAGAAAGACTCCAGGCAACGTTGCTCATGTCAGCTATCACCAAGGTGGAGAGGCACAAAGTGACGGTAGAGGCGACAGAGGAATGCAGATACAAGAGGCGAGGTAGTGACGTTGGTGGAGCGCTGACGAGGTCACTGGGCACCAGGTGATGTGGCCTGATGCTCTGATACCATGTCAAAAGATTGCAATGAGCGATGACGGCAAGAGCAGAAGCAGGCAGGAACACTGAAGCATGCAGGAGAGAGCCAGCAGAATGACAGAAGCGGAAAGGCAAGGGCGCTCCCTAGGTTTTAGTCGCACAGCCTTGAGAGAGGCAAGACACCAGGGCTCCGAGGTAGAGAGAGGGTAGTGAGAGGGCGCGGGAGCAAAGCAAGTAATGCGCCAGAAGTGAGCAAAAGGTCATGAGTGATGAAGCGAAGTGAGAGATGGTCAGTGAAGTGAGTGGAGGTGAGGCGGGAGCAGGGCGAGAGCACGGCGGCGAAGCCGCGGGACCAAAAGGGAAAAGGATGTGCAGAACTGTTCTAGTTACGTTGCGAGGGAGTGAATATCAGCAGGCAACAATGGCTTCTTTCAGCTAGCCGGACGCTGGTCTCTGTTTGATCACATTATTGTGGGATCACTTGACTTGTCGGTTAAACGGCAGGATGAACAAAGAGCAGTTTGGTCAAATTGCACCTGATAGGGCTTGAACCACATCAAGACTCCGAACTTCCGAGGGTGAGATGAGTGAGGCTGGTTCTTGCTTGTTTCTAACAAGACCTTCAATAAATAGTGGCACAGTGAGGCTACCATGCACAATGACCAACCAAAGTAGGCATAAGGCACAGACCATGACCAAATAATTTCACTACGTGTGGTCAATGTTGTCAACTCGTAGTACGAGTCACAAATGGTAAGAGGGGCAAACAATGTATCGGGAATAAGAGTTACTACCTAGCAAGTACAAAGAACTTCGATAATCAGTGGTACAGTGTGGCTACCATGCATAATGACCAACCAAAGTAGGCACGTGTCACTGACCATGACCAATGAATTTCACTATGTGTGGTCAATGTTGACAACTCATAATTTAAGTCACGAATGGTGAGAGGGGTGAACAATCGGCTGGGAAGGTTAGTTGTCAACTAGCAAGTTCAATGATATTCAGTAAGTTATGGCACGATGTAGCTACCATGCACAATGACAAACCAAAGTAGACATATGTCACTGACCATGACGACAAAATTCTGTACGGGTGGTCACCGTTGACACCTCATAAAACAAGGCACAAATGGTCAGAGGGGGACACAATGATTTAAGAAAACTAGGTATCACCTACCAAGTACAAAAAACTTTAATAAGTAGTGGCATGGTGTGGCTACCATGCACAATGACCAACCAAAGTCGGCATATGCTAGTGACCATGACAAAATGATTTCACCATGTGTCTTCAACGTTGCCAACTCATAATACGAGTCACAAATAGCCAGAGGAGGAAACCATGGTTTAGGACTACTAGCTTTTAAGTAGCATGTACAAGCACCTTCAAGAAGTAGTGGTAAATTGTGGCTACCATGCCCAATGACCAACCAAAGTAGGCATATGTCAGTAAACATGACCAAATGAGTTTACTATGTGTGGTCAACGTTGACAACTCATGTTATAAGTCACAGAGGGCCAGAGGGGGAAACAATGGTTTGAGAATACTCGTTATCAAATAGCAAGTACAAAGACCTTCAAAACATAGTGGCCTGATGTGGCTACCATGCAGACTGGCCAATCAAAGCAGTCAAATGGCACTGGCCATGACCAAAAAAAATCACTATGGGTGGTCAACGATGACAACTCATAATACAATTCACAAATGGCCAAATTGGGAAAGAATGCTTTGCAAATACAAGTTATTGACTAGCAAGTACAAATACCTTCAATACGTAGTGGAATGGTGTGGCTACCATGCACAGTGACCAACCAAATTAGGCATATGTCACGGACCATGACCAAAGAATTTCACTATGTGTGGTCAATGTTACCAACTCATAATATGAGTCACGAATGGTCAGATAGGAGAACAATGGCTTCAAAATACTAGTTATCAACTGGCACGTACAAAGTCCTTCAATAAGTAGTGCAACGGTGAGGCTACCATGCACAGTAACCAACCAAACTAGGCATACGTCACTGACATGACCAAAGAATTTCACTATGTGTCATCAACATTGACAACCTATAATATGAGTCGCAAATGGTCACAGGGGGAAAAATAGTTTGGGAATACTAGGTCAACGTTGCCAACTCATAACACGAGTCACAAATGGTCTGAGAGGGAACAATGGTTTGTGAGTACTAGTTATGGACTGGCAAGTACACAGACATGTAACAAGAAGTGGCACGATGTCGCCACCATGCACAATTACCAACCAAAGTAGGCATATGTCACTGACCATGTCCACCGAATTTCAATATGTGTGGTCAACGTTGACAACCTATGATACGGGCCAGAAATGGTCAGTGGGGAAAACAATGGTTTGGGAAATATGGTAATCAGCGCGCATACACGAAGAGCTTCAATCAGTACTGGCAGAGTGTAGCTACCATGTACACTAACCAACCGATTAGTAGTGGCAGAGTGTAGCTACCATGGGTTGGGAACTCTCGATTTTCCAGCAAACTCTGACACAACGGTGACACGAGTATGGCACAAGTCAGGCACATGTCTGGTATGACTCTGGCATAACTCTGGCACAGCTCCGGTACAAATCTGGCAGAACTCTGGTAAAACCATACGACAGCTCTGGACAAACTCTGGCTCATGTCCGGAACAACTCAGGCACAACCGTGGCACAGCATTGGCACTTCTCTAGCACAACTCTGGCACAACTCGGGCACAACTCGGACACAACTCTGGCACAACTATAGCATGAATCTGGCATGACTCTGGTACAACTCTGGCAAAAATATGGCACAACTCTGGCACAAATGTGGCACAACTCTGGCATGACTATGGCACAACTCTGGCCCAACTCTGGCACAACTATGGCACAACCTCAGCACAACTCTGGCACAACTATGGCACAACTGTGGTACAAATGTTGCACAACTATGGCACAACTGTGCCACATCTCTGGCAAAACTCCGCACATCTCTGGTACATCCAGCACACGTATTGCACAACTATGGCACAACTCTGGAACAACTCTGGCACAACTATAAGACAACTCTGGCACAACTCTGGCACAACTCTAGCACAACTCTGGCAAAACCCTGGCATAAATCTGGCATAACTCTGGCACAACTTTGTCACAAATCTGGCCTGACTCTGGTACAACTCTAGCATAACACTAGCACAAATTATGCACAACTGTGGCACAACGCTGGCACAGCTCTTGCACAGCTTTGACACAACTCTGAAATAACTTTGGCACAGCTCTGACACAACTCTGGCACCATTGGCACAAATCTCGCACAAATCTCGCACAACCCTAGCACAACTCTGGCACAACGCGACCAGTTCACACCATTCTGCAGCCAGTTTGCACCACTCGGCAACCAGTTCGCACCACTCTGCAACCAGTTCGCACCACTCCGCAAACAGTTCGCACAACTCTGCAACCAGTTTGCACCTATCTGCAACCAGTTCACACCACTCTGCAGCCAGTTCGCAGCACTGCGCAACCAGCTTGCACCACTCCGCAACAAGTTTGCACCGCTCTGCAACCAGTTCGCACCACTCTGTCACCAGCTCTCACCACTCCGCAACCCGTTCACACCACTCCGCAACCAGTTTGCACCACTCTACAACCAGTTGGCACCACCCCGCAACCAGTTCGCAGAACTCCTCAACCAGTTCGCACCATTCTGCAACCAGTTCGCACCACTCCGCAACCAGTTCGCACCACTCCGCAACCGGTTCGCACCACTCTGTAACCGGTTTGCACCACTCCGCAACCCGTTCACACCACTCCGCAATCAAATTCCATCACTCTGCAACCAGTTCGCACCATTCCGCAACGAGTTCGCACCACTCCGCAAGCCGTTCCCACCACTCCGCAACCAGTTCGCACCACTCCGCAACCAGTTCGCACCACTCCGCAACCAATTCGCACCACTCCGCAACCAGTTCGCACCACTCCGCAACCAGTTCGCACCACTCCGCAACCATATCGCATCAACCCGCAACCAGTTCGCACCATTCCGCAACCAGTTTTCACCACTCCTCAACCAGTTTGCACCACTCCACAGCCAGTTCGCACCATTCCGCAACCGGTTTGGACCACTCCGCAACCAGATGGCACAACTCCGCAGCCAGTTCGCACCCCTGCGCAACCAGTTCCCACCACTCAACAACCAGTTTGCACAAGCTCGCAACCAGTTCGCATCACTCCGCAGCCAGTTCGCACCACTCCACAACCAGTTTGCACCACTCCGCAACCAGTTTGCACCACTCCGCAAGCAGTTCGCACCACTCCGCAACCAGTTTGCACCACTCCACAACCAGTTCGCACCACTCGGCAACCGGTTCCCACCACTCTGCAACCAGTTTGCACCACCCCGCAACCAGTTCGCACCACTCTGCAACCAGATCCCACCACTCAGCAACCAGTTCGCACCACTCCGCAACCTGTTCGCACAACTCCACGGCCGGTTTGCGCCACTACGTAGCCAGTTTCCACCACGTCATGACTAGTTCGCACCACTCTGCAACCAGTTCGCACCACTCCGCAACCAGTTCGCACCACTCCCCAGCCAGTTCGCACCACTCCGCAACCAGTTCGCACCACTCCGCAACCAGATTGCACCAACCTGCAACCAGTTCACACCATTCAGCAACCAGTTCGCACCACTCCTCAAGCAGTTTGCACAACTCCACAGGCAGCTCACACCACTTCGCAACCAGTTCGCACCACTTCGCAACCAGATTGCACATCTCCGCAGCCTGTTTGCACCCCTGCGCAACCCGTTCGCACCACTCCACAAGCAGTTCGCACAAGCCCGCAACCAGTTCGCACCACTCCGCAACCAGTTTGCACCACTCCGCAACCAGTTCGCACCACTGCGCAACCAGTTTGCACCACTCCGCAACCAGTTCGCACCACTCCGCAACCAGTTCGCACCACTCCACAACCAGTTCGCACCACTCGGCAACCAGTTCCCACCACTCTGTGACCCGTTTGCACCGATCCGCAACCAGTTAGCACTTCTCAGCAACCAGTTTGCACCACTCCCCAGCCTATTCACACCACTCCGCAGCCCGTTTGCGCCACTCCGTAGCCAGTTTACACCACTTCGCGACCAGTTCGCACCACTCCGCAACCAGTTCGCCCCATTCCGCAGCCAGTTCGCACCACTCCGCAGCCAGTTCGCACCACTCTGCTACCAGTTCGCACCACTCCGCAGCCAATGTGCACCACTCTGCAACCAGTTCGAACCACTCCGCAACCAGTTCGCACCACTGCGCAACCAGTTCGCACCACTCCGCAACCCCTTCGTACCACTCCGCAACCAGTTCGCACCACTCCGCAGCCAGTTCGCACCACTCTGCTACCAGTTCGCACCACTCCGCAGCCAATGTGCACCACTCTGCAACCAGTTCGAACCACTCCGCAACCAGTTCGCACCATTCCGCAACCAGTTTGCACCACTCTGCAAGCAGTTCACACCAATCTGCAGCCAGTTCATACCACTCTGCAACCAGGGCCCACCACTCCACAAGCAGTTTGCACCACTTCGCAACCAGATCACACCACTCCGCAGCCAGTTCGCGCCACTCCGCAACCAGTTCGCCCCATTCCGCAGCCAGTTCGCACCACTCCGCAACCAGTTCGCACCACTCCGCAACCAGTATGCACCACCCCGCAACCAGTTCGCACCACTCCGCAACCAGTATGCACCACCCCGCAACCAGTTTGCACCACTTCGCAACCAGTTTGCACCACTCCGCAACCAGTTCGCACCACTCCGCAACCAGTTGGCACCACTCCGCAACCAGTGTGCACCACTCCGCAACCAGTTCGCACTACTCCGCAACCATATGGAACCAACCCGCTACCCACTCGCACCATTCAGCAACCAGTTTGCACCACTCATCATCCAGTTTGCACCACTCCACAGCCAGTTTGCACCACTCCGCAACCAGTTCACACCACTCCGCATCCAGATAGCACAACTTCACAACCAGTTCGCACCCTTGCGCAACCAGTTTTCACCACTCCACAACCAGTTCGCACAAGCCCGCAACCAGTTTGCACCACTCTACAACCAGTTCGTACCACTCCGCAACCAGTTCGCACCACTCCGCAACCAGTTTGCACCACTCCCCAACCAGTTCGCACCACTCCGCAAGCAGTTCACACCACTCCACAACCAGTTGACACCACTCAGCAACCACTTCCCACCACTCTGCAACCAGTTTGCATCACTCCGCACCCAGTTCGCACCACTCCGCAACCAGTTCGCACCACTGAGCAACCAGTTCGCACCACTCCGCAACCTGTTTAAACCACTCCGCAGCAAGTTTGCGCCAGTCCGTAGCCAGTTTACACCACTTCGCGACCAGTTCGCACCACTCCCCAACCAGTTCGCACTACTCCGCAACCAGTTTGCACCACTCCCCAGCCAGTTCACACCACTCCCCAACCAGTTCGCACCACTCCACAACCAGATTGCACCAGCACGCAACCAGTTCACACCATTCCGCAACCAGTTTGCATCACTCCTGAACCAGTTTGCACCACACCACAGCCAGTTCGCACCACTCCGCAACCAGTTTGCACCACTCCGCAACCAGACTGCACAAGCCCGCAACCAGTTCGCAGCACTCCGCAACCAGTTCGCACCACTCCACAACCAGTTTGCACAAGCCCGCAACCAGTTCGCACCACTCCGCAACCAGTTCGCACCACTCCACAATCAGTTCGCAGCACTCCACAACCAGTTTGCACCACTCCGCAACCAGTTGGCACCACTCCGCAACCTGTTCGCACCACTCCGCAGCCAGTTTGAGCCACTCCGTAGCCAGTTTACACCACCTCGCGACCAGTTTGCACCACTCCGCAACCAGTTCGCACCACTCCGGAACCAGTTCGCACCACTCCCCAGCCAGTTCGCACCACTCCGCAACCTGTTCGCACAACGCCGCGACCAGTTCCCACCACTCAGCATCCAGTTTGCACCACTGTGCAACCAGTTTGCATCACTCCGCAACCAGTTCCCACCAATCTGAACCCAGTTCGCACCACTCCGCAACCAGTTCGCACCACTCCGCAACCTGTTCGCACAACGCCGCGACCAGTTCCCACCACTCAGCATCCAGTTTGCACCACTGTGCAACCAGTTTGCATCACTCCGCAACCAGTTCCCACCAATCTGAACCCAGTTCGCACCACTCCGCAACCAGTTTGCACCACTCCGTCACCAGATCCCACCACTCTGCATCCAGTTCGCACCACTCCGCAATCAGTTTGCACCACTCCGCAACCAGTTGGCACCAGTCCGCAACCAGTTCGCATAACTCCTCAACCAGTTCGCACCATTCTGCAACCAGTTCGCACCACTCCGCAACCAGTTTGCACCACTCCGCAACCATTTTGCACCACTCCGTAACCAGTTTGCACCACCGCACAACCCGTTCACACCACTCCGCAATCAGTTTGCATCACTCTGCAACCAGTTCGCACCACACTGCAACCAGTTTGCACCACTCCACAAGCAGTTCGCACCATTCTGCAACCAGTTCGTACCACTCTGCAACCAGTTCGCACCACTCCGCAACCAGTTCGCACCACTCCGCAACCAGTTCACACCGCTACGCAACCAGTTCGCACCACTCTGCAACGGGTTTGCACCACTGTGTACCAGTTCGCACCACTCGGCAACGGGTTCGCAACACTCTGCAACCGGTTTGCACCACTCCGCAACCAGTTCGCACCAATCCGCAACCAGTTTGCACTACTCCGCAACCAGCTCGCACCACTCCAAAACCAGTTTGCACCACTCCACACCAGGTCATACCTCTCCGCAACCAGTGCACACCACTACGCAACCAGTTCGCACCACTACGCAACCAGTTCGCACCACTCCGCAACCAGTTCGCATCACTC
The DNA here is from genome assembly GCA_023375785.1 of Penium margaritaceum. NCBI lineage: Eukaryota > Viridiplantae > Streptophyta > Zygnematophyceae > Desmidiales > Peniaceae > Penium > Penium margaritaceum. Next base: position 19,659 of record SZWC01001488.1, read on the forward strand.
CGCAACCAGTTCGCACCACTCCACAACCAGTTCGCACCACTCTGCAACCAGTTAGCACCACACCACAACCAGTTTGCACCACTTTGCAGCCAGTTTGTACCACTCGGCAACCAGTTGGCACCACTCCACAACCAGCTTGCAACACTCCGTAACCAGTTCTCACCAACCCACAACCAGTTCGCACCATTCCGCAACCAGTTCGCACCACTCCTCAACCAGTTGCACCACTCCACAACCAGTTCGCACCACTCAGCAACCAGTTCACACCACTCCGCAACCAGATCGCACAACTCCGCAACCAGTTCGCACCCCTGTGCAACCAGTTCGCACCACTGCACAACCAGGTCGCACAAGCCTGCAACCAGTTTGCACTACTCTGCAACCGGTCGCACCTCTCCGCAACCAGTTCGCACCACTCGGCAACCAGTTGGAACCACTCTGCAACTAGTTTGCACCACTCCGCAACCAGTTCGCACCACTCGAAAACCAATTTGCACCACTCGACAACCAGTTCCCACCACTCTGCAACCAGTTTGCACCACTCCACAACCAGTTCGCACCACTCTGAAGCCAGTTTGCACCACTCAGCAACCAGGTTGTGCCACTCCGCAGTCCGTTTGCACCGCTTTGCAGCCAGTTTGTGCCACTACGTAGCCAGTTTGCACCACTTCGTGACCAGTTCACACCACTTCGCAACCAGTTTGCACCACTCCGCAACCAGTTTGTACCACTCAGCAACCAGTTCGCACCACTCCGCAACCAATTCGCACCACTCCGCGACCAGTTCGCACCATTCCGCAGCCAGTTTACACCACTCCGCAACCAGTTTGCACCACTCCGCAACCAGTTCGCACCACTCTGCAACCAGTGCACACCACTCAGCAACCATCTCGCACCAATCCGGAATCAGTTCCCACCACTCTGCAACTAGCTTGCACCACTCCGCAACCAGTTCGCACCACTCCGCAGCCAGTTTGCACCACTCAGCAACCAGGTTGTACCACTCCGCAGCCCGTTTGCACCACTCTGCAGCCAGTTTGTGCCACTACGTAGCCAGTTTGCACCACTTTGCGACCAGTTCACACCACTCCACAACCAGTTTGCACCACTCCACAACCAGTATGCACCACTCCGCAACCAGTTCGCACCACTCCGCAACCAAAACGCACCACTCCGCAACCAGTTTGCACCATTCCGGAGCCAGTTTACACCACTCCGTAACCAGTTCGCACCACTCCGCAACCAGTTTGCACCACTCCGCAGCCAGTGCGCACCACTCAGCAACCAGTTCGCACAAATCCAGAATCAGTTCACACCACTCTGCAACCAGTTCCCACCACTCTGCGGCCAGTTTGCACCACTCTGCAACCAGTTCATACCACTCCGCAACCAGGTCGCACCATTCCGCAACCAGTTTGAACCACTTTGCAACCAGTTCGCACCATTATGCAACCAGTTCACGCCACTCTGCAACCAGTTCGCACCACTCTACAACCAGTTCGCACCAATCCGCAACCTGTTTGCATCACTCCGTAACCAGTTCTCACCACTCCGTCACCAATTCGCACCACTCCGCAACCAGTTCGCACCACTCCGCAACACGTTTGCACCAATCCGCAACCAGTTGGCACCACCCCGCAACCAGTTTGCAGAACTCCTCAACCAGTTTGCACCATTCTGCAACCAGTTTGCACCACTCCGCAACCAGATCCCACCTCTCCGCAACCAGTTTGCACCACTTTGTAACCGGTTTGAACCACTCCGCAACCCGTTCGCACCACCCCGCAATCAGTTCGCATTACTCTGCAACCAGTTCGCAGCACACTGCAACCAGTTAGCACCACTCCGCAAGCCGTTCGCACCACTCCACAACCAGTTTGTACCACTCTGCAACCAGTTCACACCACTCCGCAACCAGTTCGCACCATTCCGCAACCAGTTCACACCACTACGCAACCAGTTTGCACCACTCCGCAACCAGTTTGCACCACTCCGCAACCATTTCGCACCACTTCGCAACCGGTTCGCACCACTCTGCAACCGGTTCCCACCACTCCGCAACCAGTTCGCACCACTCCGCACCCAGTTTGCACCACTCTGCAACCAGCTCACACCACTCTACAACCAGTTCGCACCACTCCACACCAGGTCGCACCTTTCCAAAACCAGTTGACACCACTACGCGACCAGTTCGCACCACTCCGCAACCAGTTCGCACCACTCCGCAACCAGTTTGCACCACTTTGCAACCAGTTCGCACCACTCTGCAACCGGTTCGCAAAACCACCACCAGTTCGCACCACTTGGCAACCAGTTTGTACCACTCGGCAATCAGTTGGCACCACTTCGCAACCAGTTTGCACCACTCGGCAACCAGTTTACACCACTCCGCAACCAGTTCGCACCACAACGCAACCAGTTCGCACCACTCCAAAACCAGTTCGCTCCACTCCGCAACCAGTTTGCACCACTCCGCAACCAGTTCGCACCACTCCGCGACCAGTTCCCACCACTCAGCAACCCATCCGCACCATTCCGCAGCCAGTTCGAACCACTATGCAACCAGTTTGCACCACTCCGCAACCAGTTTGCACCACTCCGCAGCCAGTTTATACCACTCAGCAACAAGGTTGCACCACTCCGCAGCCTGTTCCAACCACTCTGCAGCCAGTTTGCGCCGCTCCGTTGCCAGTTTGCACCACTTTGCGACCGGTTCGCACCACTCCGCAACCAGTTCGCACCACTCTGCAACCAGTTTGCACCACTCTGCAACCAGTTTGCACCACTCTGCAACCAGTTTGCACCACTCCACAGCCAGTCCGCACCACTCTGCAACCAGTTCGCACCACTCCGCGACCAGTTCACACCATTCCGCAGCCAGTTTGCACCACTCCGCAACCAGTTTGCACCACTCCGCAACCCGTTCGCACCACTTAGCGACCAGTTCGCACCAATCCGCAACCAGTTCACACCACTGTACAACCAGTTCGCAACACTCCGCAACCAGCTCGCACCACTTCCACAACCAGTTCGCACCACTCAGCAACCAGTTTGCACCACTCTGTCACCAGTTCGCACCACTCCGCAACCAGTTCGTACCACTCCACAGCCAGTTCGCACCACTCCGCGACCAGATCGCACCAACCTGCAACCAGTTCGCACCATTCCGCAACCAGTTCGCACCACTCCGCAACCAGTTCGTACCACTCCACAGCCAGTTCGCACCACTCCGCGACCAGATCGCACCAACCTGCAACCAGTTCGCACCATTCCGCAACCAGTTTGCACCACTCCTCAACCAGTTTGCACCACTCCACAGCCAGTTCGCACCACTCCACAACCAGTTCGCACCACTCCGCAACCAGATCGCACAACTCCGCAACGAGTTCGCACCCCTGGGCAACCAGTTCGCACCACTCCACAACCAGTTCGCACCACTCCACAGCCAGTTCGCACCATCCCGCAACCAATTCACACCACTCCCCAGCCAGTTTGTACCACTCCGCAACCAGTTTGCACCACTCCGCAACCAGTTCGCACCATTCCGCAACAAGTTCGCACCACTCCACAACCCGTTCGCACCACTCGGCAACCAGTTCCCACCACTCTGCAACCAGTTTGCACCACTCTGCAACCAGTTTGCACCACTCCGCAACCAGTTTGCACCACTCCACAACCCGTTCGCACCACTCGGCAACCAGTTCCCACCACTCTGCAACCAGTTTGCACCACTCTGCAACCAGTTTGCACCACTCCGCAACCAGTTTGCACCACTCCGCAACCAGTTGGCACCACTCCGCAACCAGTTCGCAGAACTCCTCAACCAGTTTGCACCACTCTGCAACCAGTTCGCACCACTTCGCAACCAGTTCGCACCACTCTGCAAGCAGTTCGCACCACTCCGCACCCAGTTTGCACCACTCCTTAACCAGTTCGCAGGACTCCACAACCAGCTCGCACCACTCCTCAACCAGTTCGCACAACTCCGCAACAACTATGCACCAATCCGCAACATGTTCGCACCACTCCGCAACCAGTTCGCACCACTCCGCAACCAGCTCGCACCACTCCGCAACCAGTTCCCAGCACTCCGCAACCAGTTCATACCACTCTGCAACCAGTCCGCACCACTCTGCAACCAGATCGCACCAACCCGCAACCAGTTTGCACCATTCCTCAACCAGTTCGCACCACTCCTCAACCATTTTGCACCACTCCACAGCCAGTTCGCACCACTCCACAACCACTTTGCACCGCTCCGCAACCACATCGCACAACTATGCAATCAGTTCGCACCCCTGCGCAACCAGTTCCCACCACTCCGCAACCAGTTTGCACCACTCCACAGCCAGTTCGCACCACTCCACAACCACTTTGCACCGCTCCGCAACCACATCGCACAACTATGCAATCAGTTCGCACCCCTGCGCAACCAGTTCCCACCACTCCATCACCGGTTCGCACAAGCCCGCAACCAGTTCGCACCACTCTGCAACCAGTTCGCACCATTACGCAACCTGTTCGCACCACTCTGCAACCAGTTTGCACCAATCTGCAACCAGTTTGCACCACTTCGCAACCAGTTGGCACCACTCCGCAACCAGTTCGCAGAACTCCTCAACCAGTTTGCACCACTCTGTAACCAGTTCGCACCACTTCGCAACCAGTTCGCACCACTCTGCAAACAGTTCGCACCACTCCGCACCCAGTTTGCACCACTCCTTAACCAGTTCGCACGACTCCACAACCAGCTCGCACCACTCCTCAACCAGTTCGCACCACTCCGCAACAACTATGCACCAATCCGCAACATGTTCGCACCACTCCGCAACCAGTTCGCACCACTCCGCAACCAGTTCGCACCACTCCTCAACCAGTTCGCACCACTCCGCAACAACTATGCACCAATCCGCAACATGTTCGCACCACTCCGCAACCAGTTCGCACCACTCCGCAACCAGCTCGCACCACTCCGCAACCAGTTCCCAGCACTCCGCAACCAGTACATACCACTCTGCAACCAGTCCGCACCACTCTGCAACCAGATCGCACCAACCCGCAACCAGTTTGCACCATTCCTCAACCAGTTCGCACCACTCCTCAACCATTTTGCACCACTCCACAACCAGTTCGCACCACTCTGCAACCAGATCGCACCAACCCGCAACCAGTTTGCACCATTCCTCAACCAGTTCGCACCACTCCTCAACCATTTTGCACCACTCCACAGCCAGTTCGCACCACTCCACAACCAGTTCGCACCACTCGGCAACCAGTTCCCACCACTTTGCAACCAGATTGCACCACTCTGCAACCGGTTTGCACCACTCCGCAACCAGTTCGCACCACTCAGCAACCAGTTCGCACCACTCTGCAACCCGTTCGCACCACTCCGCAGCCAGTTTGCGCCACTCCCTAGCAAGATTACACCACTTTGCGACCAGTTCGCACCGCTCCGCAACCAGTTCGCACCACTCAGCAACCAGTTCGCACCACTCTGCAACCCGTTCGCACCACTCCGCAGCCAGTTTGCGCCACTCCCTAGCAAGATTACACCACTTTGCGACCAGTTCGCACCGCTCCGCAACCAGTTCCCATCACTCTGCAACCAGTTTGCACCACTCCCCAGCCAGTTCGCACCACTTTGCAACCAGTTCGCACCACTCCGCAACCAGATCGCACAACTCCGCAACCAGTTCGCACCCCTGCGCAACCAGTCCGCACCACTCCACAACCAGTTCGCACCACTCTGCAACCAATTTGCACCACTCCGAAACAAGTTTGCACCACTCCGCAACCAGTTCGCACCACTCCACAACCAGTTCGCACCACTCGGCAACCTGTTCCCACCACTCTGCAACCAGTTTGCACCACTCCATAACCACTTCAGAAACAGAGTGGTCAGAAACACACTGGTCAGAAACAGAGGGGTCAGAAACAGGGTGGTCAGAAACAGAGTGGTCAGAAACACAGTGGTCAGAAACACAGTGATCAGAAACACAGTGGTCATAAACACAGCGGTCAGAAACAAAGTGGTCAGAAACACAGTGGTCAGAAACATTGTGGTCAGAACCACAGTCGTCAGAAACACAGTGGTCAGACACACTCTAGTCAGAGGCACATTGCTGAGAACCACAGTGGTCAGAAACACAGTGGTCGGAAACATTGTGGTCAGAACCACAGTCGTCAGAAACACAGTGGTCAGACACACTCTAGTCAGAGGCACATTGCTGAGAACCACAGTGGTCAGAAACACAGTGGTCGGAAACATTGTGGTCAGAACCACAGTCGTCAGAAACACAGTGGTCAGACACACTCTAGTCAGAGGCACATTGCTGAGAACCACAGTGGTCAGAAACACAGTGGTCGGAAACATTGTGGTCAGAACCACAGTCGTCAGAAACACAGTGGTCAGACACACTCTAGTCAGAGGCACATTGCTGAGAACCACAGTGGTCAGAAACACAGTGGTCGGAAACATTGTGGTCAGAACCACAGTCGTCAGAAACACAGTGGTCAGACACACTCTAGTCAGAGGCACATTGCTGAGAACCACAGTGGTCAGAAACACAGTGGTCGGAAACACAGTGGTCAGAAACACAGTGGTCGGAAACACAGTGGTCAGAAACACAGTGGTCAAAAACACAGTGGTCAGAAACAGAAAAATCAGAAACACACCAGTCAGAAACACGGTGGCCATAATCACAATGGTCGGAAACACACTGGTCAGAAGCACAGTGGTCAGAAACACACTGGTCAGAAACACAGTGGTAAGAAACACAGTGGTCAGAAACATTGTGGTCAGAACCACAGTCGTCAGAAACACAGTGGTCAGACACACTCTAGTCAGAGGCACATTGCTGAGAACCACAGTGGTCAGAAACACAGTGGTGGGAAACACAGTTGTCAGAAACACAGAGGTCAGAAACACACTGGTCAGAAACACACTTGTCAGGAACACAGTGGTCATAAAGACAGTGGTCAGAATCACAGTGGTCAGAAACACTGGTCAGAAACACAGTGGTCAGAAACAAACTCGGCAAAAACACAGTGGTCAGAAACTCAGTGGTCAGAAACACAATGGTCAGAAACACAGTGGTCAGAGACACAGTGGTGGGAAAGACACTGGTCAGAAACACAGTGGTCAGAAACACAGTGGTCAGAAACTCAGTGGTCAGAAACACAATGGTCAGAAACACAGTGGTCAGAGACACAGTGGTGGGAAAGACACTGGTCAGAAACACAGTGGTCAGAAACACACTGGTCAGAAACACAGCGGTCACAAACACAGTGGTCATAAACACACTGGTCGGAAACACAGTGGTCAAAAACACAGTGGTCAGACACACTGTGGTCAGAAACACCTTGGTCACAAACACAGTGGTCAGAAACACACTGGTCAGAAACACACTGGTCAGAAATGGAGTGGTCAGAAACACACTAGTCAGAAACACAGTGGTCAGAAACACAGTGGTCAGACACACTGTGGTCAGAAACACCTTGGTCACAAACACAGTGGTCAGAAACACACTGGTCAGAAACACACTGGTCAGAAATGGAGTGGTCAGAAACACACTAGTCAGAAACACAGTGGTCAGAAACAGAGTGGTCAGAAACACACTGGTCAGAAACACCCTGGTCAGAAACACTGTGGTCAGAAACACACTAGTCAGAAACACAGTGGTCAGAAACAGAGTGGTCAGAAACACACTGGTCAGAAACACCCTGGTCAGAAACACTGTGGTCAAAAACAGACTGGTCAGATACACAGTGGTCAGAAACACAGTGGTCAGAAACACAGTGATCAAAAACACACTGGTCAGAAACACACCGGTCAGAAACACACTGGTCGGATACACAGTGGTCAGAAACACAGTGGTCATAAACACAGTGGTGAGAAACACAGTGGTCTGAAGCACAGTGATCAGAAACACGGTGGTCATAAACACAGTGGTAAAAAACCAACTGGTCAGAAACACAGTGGTCAGAAACACAATGGTTAGAAACACAGTGGTCAGAAACACTGTGGTCAGAAACAGAGTGGTCACAAACACAGTAGTCAGAAACACAGTGGTCAGAAAAACATGGTCAGAAACGCAGTAGTCATAAACACAGTGGCCAAAAACACACTGGTCATTAACACACTTGTCAGAAACACTGTGGTCATAAACACAGTGGTCAGAATCCAAGTGGTCAGAAACACAGTGGTCATAAACACACTGGTCGGAACACAATTATCAGAAAAACAGTGGTCAGAAATACATTTGTCAGAAACACCGTGGTCAGAAACTCAGTGGCCAGAAACACAGTGGTCAGAAACACAATGGTCAGAAACACAATAACCAGAAACACACTGGTGAGAAACAATGTGGTCAGAAACACAATGGTCAGGAACACGGTGGTCAGAAACAAAGTGGCCAGAAACACAGTGGTCAGAAACACACTGGTCAGAAACACAATTGTCAGAAACACAGTGGTCAGAAACACACTGTTCAGAAACACTGTGGTCAGAAACGCAATGGTCTGAAACACAGTGGTCAGAAACACACAGGTCAGAAACACAGTTGTCAGAAACACGGTGGTCAGAAAGACAGTGGTCAGAAACACACTGGTGAGAAACACACTGGTCAAAAACAAAGTGGTCAGAAACACACTGGTGTGAAACACACTGGTCAGAAACACAGTGGTCAGAAACACGGTGGTCATAAACACACTGGTCATGAACACACTGTTGAGAAACACAGTTGGTCATACACACTGTGGTCAGAAACACCCTGGTCAGAAACACAATTGGCAGAGACACAGTGGTCAGAAACACACTGGCTGGAATGATACTGGTCAGAAACACACTGGTAAGAAACACAGTGATCAGAAACACAGTGGTTTGAAACACAATGGTCAGAAACACAGTGTTCAGAAACTCAGTGGTCATAAACACACTGGTCAGAAACACAGTGGTCGGAAACACGGTGGTCAGAAACACATTGGTCAGAAACATAGTGGTGAAAAACACATTGGTCAGAAACACACAGGTCAGAGGCACACTAGTCAGAAACAAAGTGGTAAAAAACACAGTGGTCAGAAACACAGTGGTCAGAAACAAACTGGTCAGAAACACACTGGTCAAAACACACGTTTTACAAACACAGTAGTCATAAACGCACTGGTCAGAAACACGGTGGCCAGAAACACAGTGGTCAGAAACACAGTGGTCAAAAACACAGTGGTCAGAAATACAGTGGTCAGAACAGAATGGTCAGAAACACACTACTCTGAAACACAGTGGTCAGAAACACAGTGGTCAGAAAAACTATGGTCAGAAACACAGTGGTCAGAAACACAGACGTCAGAAAAACACTGGTCAGAATTACAGTGGTCAGAAACAAACTGGTCAGAAACACAGTGGTCAGAAACACAGTGGTCAGAAATACGGTTGTCAGAAACACAGTTCTCAGAAACATAGTGGTCAGAAACACAATCGTCAGAAATACAGTGGTCAGAAACACAGTGGTCAGAGATACGGTGGTCAGAAACACACTGGTCATGAACACACTGTTGAGAAACACAGTTGGTCATACACACTGTGGTCAGCAACACCCTGGTCAGAAACACAATTGGCAGAGACACAGTGGTCAGAAACACACTGGCTAGAATGATACTGGTCAGAAACACACTGGTCAGAAACACTGTGGTCAGCAACACCCTGGTCAGAAACACAATTGGCAGAGACACAGTGGTCAGAAACACACTGGCTAGAATGATACTGGTCAGAAACACACTGGTCAGAAACACAGTGATCAGAAACACAGTGGTTTGAAACACAATGGTCAGAAACACAGTGGTCAGAAACTCAGTGGTCATTAACACACTGGTCAGAAACACAGTGGTCGGAAACACAGTGGTCAGAAACACATTGGTCAGAAACATAGTGGTCAGAAACACAATGGTCAGAAACACAGTGGTCAGAAACTCAGTGGTCATTAACACACTGGTCAGAAACACAGTGGTCGGAAACACAGTGGTCAGAAACACATTGGTCAGAAACATAGTGGTGAAAAACACATTGGTCAGAAACACACAGGTCAGAGGCACACTAGTCAGAAACAAAGTGGTAGAAAACACAGCGGTCAGAAACACAGTGGTCAGAAACAAACTGGTCAGAAACACACTGGTCAAAACACACGTTTCACAAACACAGTAGTCATAAACGCGCTGGTCAGAAACACGGTGGCCAGAAACACAGTGGTCAGAAACACAGTGGTTAAAAACACAGTGGTCAGAAATACAGTGGTCAGAAACAGAATGGTCAGAAACACACTACTCTGAAACACAGTGGTCAGAAAAACAGTGGTCAGAAAAACTATGGTCAGAAACACAGTGGTCAGAAACACAGACGTCAGAAAAACACTGGTCAGAATGACAGTGGTCAGAAACAAACTGGTCAGAAACACAGTGGTCAGAAACACAGTGGTCAGAAATACGGTTGTCAGAAACACAGTTCTCATAAACATAGTGGTCAGAAACACAATCGTCAGAAATACAGTGGTCAGAAACACCGTGGTCAGAGATACGGTGGTCAGAAAGACACTGATCCGAAACACAATGGTCAGAAACACAATGGTCAGAAACACGGTGGTCGGAAACAGAGTGATCAACAACACACTGGTGAAGAACACAGTTGTCGTAGACACCCTAGTCAGAGGCACACTGGTGAGAAACACAGTGGTCAGAGAAACAGTGGTCGGAAATACAGTGGTCAGAAACACAGTGGTCTGAAACACACTGGTCAGAAACACACTTGTCAGAAACACACTTATCACAAACATAGTGGTCAGAATCATAGTGGTAAGAAACACAGTGGTCAGGAACATACTGGTCAGAAACACTGTGGTCAGAAACACACTGGTCAAAAACACAGTGGTCAGAACCTCAGTGGTCAGAAACACAATGGGCAAAAACACAGTCGTCAGAAACTCACTGGTCAGAAACACACTGGTCAGGAACACACTGGTGAGAAACAGAGTGGTCAGAAACACGGTGGTCAGAAACACGATGGTCAGAAACACAGTGGTTAGAAACACTCTGTTGAGAAACACTGTGGCCAGGAACGCAATGGTCAGAAACACAGTGGTCAGAAACACACTGGTCAGACACAAACTGGTTATAAACACAGTGGTCAGAAACACACTGGTCAGAAACACACTGGTGAGAAACACACAGGTCACAAACAAAGTGGTCAGAAACACACTGGTCAGAAACACAGAGTTCAGAAACACACTGCTTAGAAACACACTGGTAAGAAACACATTGGTCCAATACACAGAAGTTAAAAACCCAGTGGTCAGAAACCTCTGATCAGAAACACACTTGTCAGATATACTGTGGTCGGAAACACATCAGTCAGAAACAGACTGGTCGGAAACACTCTGGTCGGAAACACAGTGATCAGAAACACAGTGGTCAGAAACACAGTGGTCAGAAACACAGTGGTCATAAACGCACTGGTCAGAAACACAGTGGTCAGAAACACAGTGGTGAGAAACACAGTTGTCTGAAACATAGTGGTCTAAAACACAGTGGTCAGAAACACAGTGGTCAGAAATGTAGTGGTCAGAAAGACACTGGTCAGAAACACAGTGGTCAGAAACACAGTGGTCAGAAGCACACAGGTCAAAGGCACACTAGTCAGAACACAGTGGTCAGAACAACTGTGACCAGAAACACAGTGGTCAGAAACACAGTGGTCAGAAACACCGTGGTCGTAAACACACTGGTCAGAAACACACTGGTCAGAAACAAAGTGGTCAGACCCACACCAGCCAGAATCAGAGTGGTCATAACGACACTGGTCAGAAACACAGTGGTCATAAACACACTGGTCAGAAACACACTGGTAAGAAACATGGTGGTCAGAAACATGGTGGTCATAAACACAGTGGTCAGAAACACGGTGGTCAGACACACTGTGGCCAGAAACACCCTGGTCACAAACACAGTGGTCAGAAACAAAGTGGTCCGAAACACACTTGTCAGAAACACACTGGTCAGAAACACACTGGTCAGAAACACAGTGATCAGAAACATAGTGGTCAGAAACACAGTGGTCAGAAACATAGTGGTCAGAAACACACTGGTCAGAAACACACTGGTCAGAAACACAGTGGTCAGAAAGACAACGATCAAAAACACAGTGGTAAAAAACACAGTGGTCAGAAACACACAGGTCAGAGGCACACTAGTCAGAAGCACTGTGGTTAGAAACACAGTGGTCAGAAACACAGTGGTCAGAAACACACTGGTCAGAAACACACTGGTCAGAAACACAGTGGTCAGAAAGACAACGATCAAAAACACAGTGGTAAAAAACACAGTGGTCAGAAACACACAGGTCAGAGGCACACTAGTCAGAAGCACTGTGGTTAGAAACACAGTGGTCAGAAACACAGTGGTCAGAGACACACTGGTCAGAAACACAGTGGTCATAAACACAGTGATTAGAAGCACAGTGGCCAGAAACAAAGTCGTCATAAACACCGTGGTCAAAAACACAGTGGTCAGAAACAGAAAAATCAGAAACACACTAGCCAGATACACAGTTGCCAGAATCACAATGGTCCGAAACATACTGGTTAGAAACACAGTGGTCAGAAACACAGTGGTCGGAAACACACCGGTCAGAAACACAGTGGTCAGAAACACACTGGTCAGAAACACAGTGGTCATAAACACAGTGATTAGAAGCACGGTGGCCAGAAACAAAGTGGTCAAAAACACCGTGGTAAAAAACACAGTGGTAAGAAACAGAAAAATCAGAAACACACTAGCCAGAAACACAGTGGCAAGAGTCACAATGGTCGGAGACATACTGGTTAGAAACACAGTGGTCAGAAACACAGTGGTCGGAAACACACCGGTCAGAAACACAGTGGTCAGAAACACACTGGTCTGAAACACAGTGGTGACAAACACAGTGGTCAGAAACACGGTGGTCAGAAACACAGTTGTCAGAAACACAGTGGTCATAAACACCGTGGTTAGAAACACAGTGGCCAGAAACACAGTGGTATGAAACACAGTGGTCAGAAACACAGTGGTCAGAAACACACTAGTCAGAGGCACATTGGTGAGAATCACAGTGGTCAGAAACACAGTGGTCGGAAACACAGTTGTCGGAAACACAGAGGTCAGAAACACACTGGTCAGAAACACACTTGTCAGAAACACAGTGGTCATAAACACAGTGGTCAGAATCACAGTGGTAAGAAACACAGTGGCCAGAAACACTGGTCAGAAACACAGTGGTCAGAAACACCCTGGTCAGAAACACAGTGGTCAGAAACACAGTGGTCGGAAACACAGTTGTCGGAAACACAGAGGTCAGAAACACACTGGTCAGAAACACACTTGTCAGAAACACAGTGGTCATAAACACAGTGGTCAGAATCACAGTGGTAAGAAACACAGTGGCCAGAAACACTGGTCAGAAACACAGTGGTCAGAAACACAATGGTCAGAAACACAGTGGTCAGAGACGCAGTGGTCAGAAACACACTGGTCAGAAACACACTGGTGAGAAACAGAGTTGTCAAAAACACGATGGACAGAAACACGGTGGTCAGAAACACAGTGGTCAGACACATAGTGGTCAGAAACACACTGGTCAGAAACACACTGGTCAGAAACACAGCGGTCAGAAACACACTGTTCAGAAACACTGTAGTGAGAAAGGCAATGGTCAGATGCAAAGTGGTCAGAAACACACTGGTCACAAAGACAGTGGTCAGAAACACGGTGGTCAGAAGCACAGTGGTCAGAAACACACTGGTGAGAAACACACTGGTCTGAAACAAAGTGATCAGAAACACACTGGTCATAAACACAGCGGTCAGAAACACACCGGTCGTAAACACACTGGTAAGAAACACAGTGGTCAGAAACAAGGTGGTCAGAAACACAGTGGTCAGAAACACATAGGTCAGAAACACCCTGGTCAGAAACACACTGGTCAGACACACTGTGGACAGAAACACACAGGTCAGAAACACAATGATCAGAAACACACCGGTAAGAAACACACTGGTCAGAAACACAGTGATCAGAAACAAAGTGGTCAGAAACAAAGTGGTCAGAAACATAGTGGTTAGAAACAGAGTGGTCGGAAAAACAGTTGTCAGAAACACAGTGGTCAGAAACACACTGATCGGAAATACACTAGTCAGAAACACAGTGGTCACAGACACAATGGTCTGAAACACAGTGGTCATAAACATAGTGGTCAGAAATACAGTGGTCATAAACACAGTGGTCAGAAACACACAGGTCAGAGGCACACTAGTCAGAACACAGTGGTCAGAAACACAGTGCTCATAAACACAATGGTCGGAAACACAGTGGTCAGAAACACAGTGGTCAGAAACACACTGGTAAGAAACACAATTGTCAGACACACAGTGGTCATAAACACAGTTTTCAGAAACACAGTGGCCAGATCCACAGTGGTCAGAAACACAGTGGTCAAAAACACAGTGGTAAGAAGAGAGTTGTCAGAAACACACTAGTCAGAAACATAGTGGTCAGAAACACAGTGGCCAGAAACACACTGGTCAGAAACACAGTGGTCAGACACACAGTGGTAGAAAACACACTGGTCAGAAGCACAGTGGTCACAAACACGCTGGTCAGAAACACTGTGGTCAGAAACACAGTGTTCAGAAACACAGTTGTCAGAAACACACTGGTCAGAAACACGCTTGTCAGAAACACAGTGGTCAGAAACACAGTGGCGATAAACACAGTGGTCAGAAACACGGTGGTCCGAAACACAGTGGTCAGAAACACACTGGTGAGAAACACACTGGTCAGAATCACAGTGGTCAGAAACACACTGGTCAGAAACACACTTGTAAGGAAGACATAGGTTAGAAACACAGTGGTTAGACACACATTGCTCACAAACACAATGGTAAAAAACACACTGATCAGAAACACAGTGGTCAGGAACATAGTGGTCGGAAACACACTGGTCAGAGACACACTGATCAGAAACACACTGGTCAGAAACATGGTGGTCAGAAACACAGTGGTCAGAAACACAGTGGTCAGAAATACAGTGGTCAGACACACTGTGGTCAGAAACACAGTGATTAGAAACACATTGGTCAGAAACACAGTGGTCAGAAACACAGTGGTCAGAAACACGCTGGTCAGAAACACACTGGTCAGAAACTCAGTGATCATAAACATAGTGGTCAGAAACACTGTGGTCAGAAACACGCTTGTCAGAAACACACTGGTCAGAAACGCACTGGTCAGAAACACAGTGGTCAGAACCACAGTGGTCAGAAACACAGTGGTCAGACAAACAGTGGTCAGAAACAAAGTGATCAGAAACACACATGTCAGGAACACAGAGGTCAGAAACACACTGGTCAGACACACACTTATCAGAAACACAGTGGTCAGAAACACAATGGTCAGAAACACAGTGGTCAGAAATGCAGTGGTCAGAAACACACTGGTCAGAAACACAGTGGTTAGAAACATATTCATCAAAAACAAAGTGGTATGAAACACAGTGGTTAGAAACACAGTAGTCAAAAACACAGTGTTCATAAATACACTAGTTATAAATACAGTGGTCAGAAACACAGTTGTCAGAAACACAGTGGTCAGAAACATAGTGGTTAGAAACAAACTTGTCAGAAACATAGTGGTCATGAACACAGTGGTAAAAAACATAGTGGTCAAAAACACAGTTGTCAGAAACACACTGGTCAGGACCAAAGTGGTCAGAAGAATAATGGTCAGAAACACGCTGGTCAGAAACACAGTGGTCAGAAACGCACTGGTCAGAAACACACTGGTGAAAAACACAGTGCTCAGAAACGCAGTGGTCAGAAACACGGTGGTTGGAAACACACTGGTCAGTAACACAGTGGTCAGATACACAATGGTCAGAATCAAACTGGTCAGAAACACAGTGGTCAGAAAAACCGTGGTCAGAAACACAGTGGTCAGAAACACAATGGTCAGAAACACAGTGGTTAGAGACACACGGGTCAGAAACATACTGGTCAGAAACACACTGATCAGAAACATAGTGGTCAGTAACACAGTAGTCAGAAATACAGTGGTCAGAAACACCCTGGTCAGAAACACACTGGTCAGAAACACAGTGGTCAGAAATACAGTGGTCAGAAACACCCTGGTCAGAAACACACTGGTCAGAAACACAGTGGTCAGAAACACAGTGGTCAGAAACATGGTGGTCAGAAACAAAGTGGTCATAAACACACTGGTCAGAAACGCACTTGTCATAAACACATTGGTCATAAACACAGTGGTCAGGAACACAGTGACCAAAAACACAGTGGTCTGAAACACTGTGGTAAAAAGCATAGAGGTCAGAAACAGGGAAGTCAAGGACACACTAGTCAGAAACACAGTGGCAAGAAACACACTGGTCAGAAACACACTGGTCCGAAACATAGTGGTCAACAACACAATGGTCAGAAACACAGTGGTCATAAACACAGTGTTCAGAAACACACTGGTCAGAAACACAGTGGTCAGAAACACTGTGGTCAGAAACACAGTGGTCAGAAACACCCTGGTCAGAAACACACTGGTCAGAAACACACTGGTCCGAAACACAGTGGTCAGCAACACAGTGGTCAGAAACACAGTGGTCGGAAACACGGTGGTCAGAAACACAGTGGTCAGAAACAGTGTTCATAAACACAGTGGTCAGAAACACACTGGTCCGAAACACAGTGGTCAGCAACACAGTGGTCAGAAACACAGTGGTCGGAAACACGGTGGTCAGAAACACAGTGGTCAGAAACAGTGTTCATAAACACAGTGGTCAGAAACACACTGGTCCGAAACACAGTGGTCAGCAACACAGTGGTCAGAAACACAGTGGTCGGAAACACGGTGGTCAGAAACACAGTGGTCAGAAACAGTGTTCATAAACACAGTGGTCAGAAACACACTGGTCCGAAACACAGTGGTCAGCAACACAGTGGTCAGAAACACAGTGGTCGGAAACACGGTGGTCAGAAACACAGTGGTCAGAAACAGTGTTCATAAACACAGTGGTCAGAAACACACTGGTCCGAAACACAGTGGTCAGCAACACAGTGGTCAGAAACACAGTGGTCGGAAACACGGTGGTCAGAAACACAGTGGTCAGAAACACCCTGGTCAGAAACACACTGGTCACAAACACAGTGGTCAGAAACACAGTGGCCTGAAACACGCTAGTCAGAAACACAGTGGTCAATAACACACTGGTCAGAAACACACCGATGAGAAACACAGTGGTCAGGAAACACAGTGGTCAGAAACACAGTGGTCAGAAACAGAGTGGTTAGAAACACAGTTGTCAGACACACAGGGGTCAGAAACTCAGTGGTCATAAACACAGTGGTCAGAAACATGGTGGTCAGGAACACAGTGGTCAGAAACACATTGGTCAGAAATACAGTGGTCAGAAATACAGTGGTCAGAAACACAGTGTTCAGAAACACGGCGGTCAGAAACACGCTGGTCATAAAGACACTGGTCACAAACACAGTGGTCGGAAACACAGAGGTCAGAAACTGTCTGGAAAGAAACTCACTGGTCAGAAAGACAATGGTCAGAAACACAATGGTCAGGAACACAATGGTCAGAAACACACTGGTCAGAAACACACTGGTCAGAATCACAGTGGACAGAAACACAGTGGTCAGAAACACAGTGGTCAGAAACACATTGGTCAGAAATACAGTGGTCATAAACACAACAGTCAGAAACACAGTGTCCAATAACACCGTGGTCAGAAACACACGGATCATAAACATCCTGGTCAGAAACACAGTGGTCACAAACACAGTGGTCAGAAATACAGGGGCCAGAAACACAGTGGTCATAAACACACTGGAC
>SZWC01001488.1:49541-67720 GCA_023375785.1 Penium margaritaceum
CACACTAGTCAGAAACACAGTGGTAAGAAACACAGTGGTCAGAAACACACTGGTCAGAAACACAGTGGTCAGAAACACAGTGGTCAGAAACACACTGGTCATAAACAAAGTCTTCAGATACACACTGGTCAGAAACACAGTGGTCAGAAACACTGTGGTCAGAAACACAGTAGTCAGAAACACAGTGGTCAGAAACGCAATGGTCAGAAACATAGTGGTCAGAAAGATTGTGGTCAGAAACTCAGTGGTCAGAAACACAGTGGTCAGAAACACACTTGTGAGAAACACACAGGTCAGAAACACAGTGGTCAGAAACACACTGGTCAGAAACACAGTGTTCAGAAACACACTGGTGTCAAGCACACTCTGGCCGCGACTCCGCAGGGAAGAATGATCCGCGGAAGGAAGTATTGGGTGAGCCAAAGTCCGTGCAGGGAACGTTGGCTCCCGCGGAGCCGGTCGAGCATAGGGTGGCGCGGCACCTAGGGTCAGAGGGAACAAGGTAGCCGCGGGGAAGCTGCCGCAGGTTGACGTTGTCACCTGCGACGGCTTCCCTACGGCTATCTCAAGCGCTTGTGGCAGAAGGCGGGAAAGGCAGGAAGTGGTGGAGGAAGTCCGTGGTATAAAGAGAACAAAGACAAGCCGCAGCAAGATCCGGGATCACTGACAGGGCGCAGACAAGTAAGCGGATGGACCGAGCAATCAGGGGAGAAAACACCCAACCATCATCAGTGATCGTACGTCAATCACGGAGGAACCTCTGGGGACGCATTGCGGAAGACAAAGATTCAAGGAAGAACACAAAGACTGCGTTCATGAGCCGCGGATGAAGAAGACAATTTGTAGAAGATGTGCTGTGTATATGGGGACAAGACCCGCGGGGCATAGCCGCACCGCGTGGAGTCCAAGTAGGAGAAAGGAAGATTGTTTGAGAGGGAAGAAACCCACGGTGTGTAGACACACTGTCCGGAGTCCCAAGTAAATAAGACATAGTTGGCACTAGCACAGAGAGGACTGAGTCTTGCTTGCTTCCTTGCGCAATATTCCTTGCTCCTTGGCAACATTGCTTCCTTGGCCAAAAACACAGTGGTCAGAAACACAGTGGTCACAAACACAGTAGTCAGAAACAGAATGGTCAGAAACACACTAGTCTGAAACACGGTGGTCAGAAACACACTGGTCAGAAACACACTGGTCAGAAACACAGTGGTCAGAAACACAGTGGTCAGAAACATACTTGTCATAAACACAATGTTCATAAACACACTGGTCAGAAACATCGTGGTCAGAAACAGAGTGGTCAGAAGCACAGTTGTCTGAAACGCACTGGTCAGGAACACAGTGGTCAGAAAAACAGTGGTCAGAAACACACTGGTCAGAAACACAGTGGTCAGAAACTCAGTAGTCAGAAAAACAGTGGTTAAAAACACAGCGGTCAGAAACGCAGTGGTCAGAAACACAATGATCAGAAACACCCTGGTGAGAAACACTGTGGTCAGAAACACAGTGGTCAGAAACACGGTGGTCAGAAACACAGTGGTCAGAAACACAGTGGTCATATGAACAGTGGTTAGAAACACAATGGTCAGAAACACAGTGGTCAGAAACACAGTGGTCATATGAACAGTGGTTAGAAACACAATGGTCAGAAACAAACTGCTCAGAAACACAGTGGTCAGAAACACCGTGGTCAGAAACACAGTTGTCCGAAACACAGTGATTAGAAACACACGGGTCAGAAACACACTGGTCCGAAACACACTGATCAGAAACATAGTGGTCAGAAACACAGTGGTCAGAGATACACTGGTCAGAAACACACTGGTCAGAAACACAGTGGTCAGAAACACAGTGGTCAGAGACACACTGGTGTCAAGCACACTCTGGCCGCGACTCCACAGCGAAGACTGATCCGCGGAAGGAAGTACCGGGTGAGCCGAAGTCCGCGCAGGGAACGTTGGCTCCCGTGGAGGCGGTCGAGCATAGGGTGGCGCGGCACCCAGGTTCAGAGGGAACAAGGTAGCCGCGGGGAAGCTGCCGCAGGTTGACGTTGTCACCTACAACGGCTTCCCTTCGGTTATCTCAAGCGCTTGTGGCGGAAGGCGGGAAAGGCAGGAAGTGGTGGAGGATGTCCGCGGTATAAAGAGAACAAAGAAGAGCCGCAGCAAGATCCGCGATCACTGACAGGGCGCAGACAAGTAAGCGGATGGACCGAGCAATCAGGGGAGAAAACACCCAACCATCATCAGCAATCGTGCGTCAATCACGGAGGAACCTCTGGGGACGCATTGCGGAAGACAAAGATTAAAGGAAGAACACAAAGACAGGGTTCATGAGCCGTGGATGAAGAAGACAATTCGTATAAGGTATGCTGTGTATATGGGGACGAGACCCGCGGGGCGTAGCCGCACCACGTGCAGTCCAAGTAGGAGAAAGGAAGATTGTTTGAGAGGGAAGAAACCCACGGTGTGTAGACACACTGTGCGGAGTCCCAAGTAGATAAGGCATAGTTGGCACTAGCACAGAGAGGACTGAGTTTTGCTATTCCTTGAGCAATATTCCGCACTCATGTACTCTGTCAAGCTTATCAAATGTTCTTACCCGCTCTCCTCTGCGTTCACCACCCCACTGCCCCGGTGCCTTCAGTAGCTCTCGAACTCCTGTCCGCGAACTGTGAGATTGTTTTCTGCGAAGAACCAACAGCCCACATGAGGTGAGCTTCTGGCGGTATCCTTGCTTGCACACGACCGCGAACAAGGATTCCGCAGAGAGGAGCTGGAAGCCACGAGGTGGCAGGCGCGCGTGTGGTAAGAAGTGGACTGCGGAGTGTCACTCATCAGCAAGGTTCGTGCGCAGAAGTCCAGGCGGATAGTCCGCAGAATTTTCAGTAGATTAGAGCTGATATCTGTGTTCTGCTGTTTGCTTAGTAAAAGCAATAGTGATTGTGAGAAGTGCATAATATACGGATAGCGCAGAATAACAGTTACGCAGAGAGAATCAAGGGTGCGATTAAATTGGGGGTATCATTGTCATGGTGCGGTGAGCGTGGAGAGTTCCTTATTCTTTGTTTAGCCGAAGTGCACGTAACATTCAAGTCAGTCATTGATGTCAGCAGCAGGCTTTGTATATCAGGATTGCAGCAGACGGCAGCACCAGTATTCTGTGTGGTGTTTCTTGCCGCGTCGCGCCTCCACTTACACAAGCAGTCAGAGTTCCTCGCCCGTGCTGTCCCACACCCCAGTCAGCTCTTCACTCGGCGATGACCCCTTGACCCAACACCAACGGGTGAACGACTAGCTGGAGCAACTGCACTGGCGTCGTATCATGGATGCTGTGGGAAAACGTGTGGAGGTGGAAACAATACCCGACCATGGCAGCCGTGGATCCAGCCAGCCCCAGCACAAGTCAGAGGGACAGAAGGCTGTGCTTACGGCACCACCTTGGTTTTCCAATCCCCAACCATCATCGGAGCAGCACTCCGCTGGCGGAGAACTCAAGGCCTATTGTGGACTGGTTTATGAAGCGCATCAAGCACCTGACAATGGAACAGACGCTGCAGAAGATTGAGAAGGAGGTCATGCGCAAGGATGATGATATCCGTAGATTCTCGGACCAGGTCCTGACCTGGATTTCAGTGGCCAATAGTCCGCAAGGGGAAGGCCTGCCGTTGTGGGTCTTGCTGCAGAATCTCATGCGCGCCCTCCCTAGTAGAATAAGCAGCCTCATGCTTGCCGACCACTATCATTCCCTCCAAAATGCGGTGTAGGATGCTACTGCTATCCTCACCAGACAGCGATCCACCCGACAATGCCAGGGCAGCAAGACCCATACGCCCTCATCTTCACACGCCCCGCCTTCGCAACAACATAAGCAAAGAGCTTGCTACACATGCCAGAGCCTAGAGCACATTGCATGGGACTACCCTCGAAAGAGACAGGCAGCTCCGCGCCCTGACCCAATTTCCCAGGATCCTATGGTCCAGCAGTGGCAAATGTACTACAACCAGGTGTGGCCAGGACAGCAGTAGCAGCACCAGCGATAGCAGATGCAACAGCAACTACCCCCACCCCCTTTCAGGTAGGACCAGGCGGCTCCGCAAGGAGCGGGCCAGGGCATCTTGCCAAATCCACCCCCAAACCCCACGACAGGTGCCAGGTACGTCAAGCATGGATTGCCTATGGCTGAATATGAGACTACTAAGGTGACACCCACGCCTGAAGAGACGGAACTCATCACACAAGCGCGTCAGATCAAACTCCACGGATGGGATCTACAGGAAGCCGCACAACTCCAGAGTGACTTGCGGAGAAAGGCGGAAGCCACAAAAGCTCGGCTTCAAGACACCGTAACCACCCGCTCCATGCGAACAGCGGAAAAGCGCCGTACTACGAATCCCGCACCTCTGGCATTTCCGACCAATGCTATCACCCATTCCGCCCCCCAGGATTACCGCCATCACTATACCAGACTACACGGACCCTGTAGAAAAGCTCTTCAGAACTCCCATTGCCTCTGTGAACTTCTTTGACTTTCTCCGCCTCCATCATGGGCTGGCTCCGCGGCTCAGGGAAGATTCTAGCCGTGCTCCCTGCACGTGGGCCCCTGCTCCGCTGATCCCAGGCCCACCGTCACCCGCTGAAGTCCACATGGTATGGTGCTACGTCGGGGTATGTGGCCGGAAGTTCGTGACCATCATGGACAGCAAAGCCACACACACCACCATACCACCATTACGTATCAACAATCTCCTCGAACCCAGCCGACTCCGCTTCTCCATCTCCACCGGAGCCGTTGATGCTCCCATCCACCAAATCGGAGCCCTCCCTATCCAAGTCGCCAATGTGCATGCACCGCATACCGTGCAGGGGTATGCGATGTACGCACGTATGATATGCTCCTAGCGGCCGACTGGCTCGCGCCGCGCCAAGCGGATGTACTGCTTGGCGCCGGCATTATGAGTCTCATTTCCGTCTCCGGCGTTCGATCGTTCACTCCACTTTTTACTTCACCTCGACCGCTCTCTGTCTTACCTTCCGCGGTCCTCATACCACTTACCTCTGGCACTCAGTTCACTCGCCGCGTCACACAAAGCTTGGGGGCCAACAGCAGAACAGCCCCTGCTATGGCTCGTCCTTCCAGCGCGGAGACCGCGCATGCAAACAGAGGGGGGAGGTGGCATCGCAAGGCAACACATCCGGTGACAGACAACAAATCGAGCCACGGCCAGAATGCAACACTTCACACCACCAACGACGGCAGCCTCACTTTGGACTACTCAGGCCCCCTGGGGCCCTTCCACACCCATGGCAACAGCAACAGCAGCAGCTTCACCTGGAGCACCTCCGACCTTAGGCCATCCCGCGTCACCAGGGGCATCTCCGGTCCCCTGGGGCCCTTCCGCACTACCCAAAATATCTCTGGCTCCTTGAGTTGCTTCCGTGTTGCCTGGAACACCCATGGCAGCCTGGGGTCCCTCTGCACCCCCGACAACAGCAGCGACAGCCTCACCTAGAGCGACCCCAATATCGAACCCTTCCGCAACAACAGCCTTAACCAGAGCACCTCTTGCACTGGGCTCCTCCGCACCACCCACAGCAGCAGCCTTAGCAGCATCACTAGGAGCACCTCCGGCACTGAACCTTCCCGCACCCCCAGCACTGACTGTATCCGCGGGCGCGCCACCGCTGCATGGTCCCTCCGCACCAATAGCGGACTCCTCCTCCCCACCAGCCTCACAAGGTAATCCGGCGCACGGCCCACCATGTCCCACACTCAGCGCGGGAACAATCATGGAAGGTGCGCGAACCTTATTGGAGGAGAGCTTTGTTGACAGTGGAGGGCAACTCAGAGCGAAGCAGCTGCTGGACGTGGTCAGCAGTGTCATTATGCATCTGCACCATGAGCTCCCTGAGGCGGTCCGTGCAGCAATGGGGAAATCCTTATACAATAATGCATGGCAGCTTGCATCAAAAGGCACGACCAAGACTGCATTGGCTCTGAGCGAGCACGGGCGACAGGATCAATTGCTAGAAATAGCGGGTGCGGAACGTCTCATCTCGCCAATCCGTAATGTTCTCTGCTTCCGGCCGGATCGTGGAATGGCAGCTGTGGCAACATTTATTGACACAGATCACCCAAACCGCGTGGTAAATGCCGTGCGTGACTGGTGGCTCCTGGTCCGCAATGACCAGAACGCGCATCCCACCCGTCGCTACGTATATCTGCTTGAAGAACGCGCTTGGCCACTTTCCATCTACCACGCCCACCAAATGCCAGCGGGAACAATGGAGGCACCAGACAGGAAAACTGCGGCAAAGGTGTGGAGGTGGGGATACATGATTGGGCTGGTCACCGCTAGCTTGGGGGCTTAGTATACCGCTGCAGAACCTGCGAGCTTCACCGCGGCAGAGACACAATATGAAATCTGGTTTGCTGCTATCAACGAATGCTGGCAACTCACATTGGATGGAACCCCACGACAAAAGAAAGTAGTCACCGTGGCACAAGGACTGTAGAAGACACCGAGAGAAGTGGGCACAAAGCCAACGGAGGAGGCGCCACATCACTGGGCCCGGGAAGCTGCCGAGGTGTGTCGAGAAGAAAGGAACCGCGTCCTAGTGGAAATAGAAGAAGCTCAGGAATACCTCCGCGACTCCCTGGAGCTCTCATAGACAAGGGACAAGCTGCAGGTCGTCTTCTGGCAGAGGGCGGAAGAGGAGAAGCAGGAAGCAGAGGCAGTCGCGACACAGTTGGTCGCAGAGTTTGAGATAGAGGAGGCGGCGGCTGGAGCAACAGGAGAGGCAACGATGGCAGACAAGAAGGAGATGGGAAGAACTGCGAACGAGACAGTAGGGGAACCAACTGAGCAAGCGGTAGAGCAAAGGGCCGTAGAACAACAGGGAATGGTGCAACAGGGAAGTGGAAGGCGGGCACAGGACGTGCGTGCGTATGCAAGAGCAGCTGCAGCCAAAAGAACAGCATTAACTGATGCTCCCTTACCTGTCTTGTCCGCAGCCTTGCGGGAAAAACAAGGCAAACTTCAGAATGTGGCCAAGAGAGCCGCGGCATCCGCAACCGCCAGCAGACAAACTGTCTCGCATCAGGCAACCTCGATAAGTGCCGCGGCAACCCCTCACAATAAACAAAAAAGCGAGCCCCTTCTACGCATACCACACCGACATCTCGTCAATGCAAACAAGAGAAGCGGACCATCGAATACAACTCTGCCGGTGCGCCCGCTGCCAAACGCACCAAGCAGCACCACCCCGCCCAAGATACCCAGCAGAGCATCGATATAGCGCGACTTGTGCAAGTCCATTGGGATGCCGTCCAGGCCATGGAGCTGTTTATGGCGGTATTTCGCAATGTTCCAATGCCCGTTGGCTCGGTCCCCGCCCACTTGCAACCCCTGCTGGGGGGTGACGGTGCAGCATTGCACCAAGAGAAAGGGACTAGGGAAAGCACCGCGGCCCCGCGGAAAGAAAGAGGACGGCGGGGATGGCAACCTCAAAACTCAGTATGTCACCAGGACCGGACAAAAAACGACCCATTGCAAAGGGTCAGTGCCTGCTGCGGCTCCCAAAGGCAGCGACAAGACGAAGGCCAAAGGCGGAGACAGGTGAGGCTTGCGGGGCAGGAGGGCGGCGGCACGCGGCACCACCAGAAGTGGGGCTGCGTAGCCAATGGGACGAAGAGGAGCTACGTGCAGTGGGGATTCTGCGACTCCTCCCAACCCTAGACAGTTGGGACAGAGAGCCACCCACCTATGACAAGGAGAACCAGCGGCGCCTATCAGCAATGAAAGCAAAAGAGGAATACGACAGTTGGAAGAAGGATGACCTCGCACGTCTCTGAGTAGTACGCGTGGGAAGGCGGTTGCCTCTAGCGGACCACGCCAGACATCCTGTGGGTGCCTCCGCCAACCATGCAAAAAGCGGTGGTCAAGGCCTACCACCGTCACCATCATTCCGGTGTGCAGGCACTTAAGGAGCAACTATCTCCTATCTTGCGCATACCAACCCTCCTGCAAATCGCGAAAGAGGTTGTGCAACACTGCTCTCCATGCGAAAGAACCCGCAAGATCACTCTGCGGGAGATGCCCTTTTTCTTCCTCTCCCCCATCGGCGAGCCACTGGACCACATCATCATCAACTTCCATGGACCTCGTCCCTGCCGCGCCCAAGGGAAGCGGTATTGGATCGTGGCAATTGATCATTTCACAAAGTTCATATGGGTCCTCGACGTCCCTGACAAGTCCTCCAAGCGAGCAGCCCGCTTCATCCAGGAAAGAATATTCTACTGCTTTGGCGGATGCCGCATGGCACACAGCGACAATGGCACGGAGCTCGAAGGAGCATTCCACGAGGAACTTGAAAAATGGGGCATGCAGCACGTGCAATCTCGGCGGTACCGGCCGCAGTCTCAGGGCCAAGTCAAGAGGGTGCATGAGATATTGGAACGAGCAGTGGCCACCACGAGAAGCAAGGACTGGGGGGAAACCCTAAAGAAAACTGCACACTTCATCAACATCACCCCCAGCCACGCCACGACATTCTCCCCACATGCCCTCCTCTTCGGCCAGCCTCCGCGTGCAGCATTGGAAATGCCTCAGACGCCATTGTGGCTGCCCCTGTACCCAAAACAGCGGCAGGATGGACGCCCAGAAAGGGAAGTGGAGGCAGCCAGAGACAAAGAGGTACAAGAGTGATACCGGGAGCGGTGCCGCAAGACATCCGCGGTAAGGGCGGAAGTCCGACTCCGGGCCTTGGTCTCGGCCTGGCGCGGATGCGACGCCGCAGAACGACGCCTCAACCATGGGCCAATTGAAGAAGGGAACTTGGTGTACCTCCGCCCGTTCCCAGACGCAGGACGTGAAGCAGAGAACGTCGGGGAGGTATTCCGCGTGGCCGCTGTGGACGCGGGGCATGTTTGGCTGGAGGGACCTGATGGGTTCACCAAGCGAAGCTACCCGGCCACCGAGTTTGTCTTCCTACCCCCAGCCTGGCAGACACATATACCAGGAATGGGGGAAGAACTCCCTCCGCTCGAAGAACGCAAAGGCTCGAGAGGATGGCGGGCATAGGAGGTGTTGAGGCAGTGCGAGGCTTAAGTGTCGGAGCAGGAGGAAGCGTGGAGTCAGGAACCTCAAGGGGAGGAGCCCACGGACAGATCAGATGTACAGGAGATCTCCGCAAAAGAAGGACAAGCGGGGTAGCGGCGACGAGGGGAGGAGCAGAAGGGTCAAGAGCAAGAACAACAAAAACAGCCAGAACGGGCCGGGCCACAACAAACGGGCAGTGAAGGAGCAGCCACCAGGACGCCTACCGTTACTCCGCAGAAGAGGGCACCCATGAGCCCTCGTGAATTTGCATCCTACGTAGGCCCCCGTGTGGGGTGCAGATAGAATATGCCGGAGGAGCTGCCGCCTTAGGTGGTCTGCCGTGTTTGTGGCCAGCGTGCACACCAAGGGCTAGCGAAGAGTTGCATTGGGCTAAACCGCACCAGCCTGAAGTGTATTAAAAGGGAGCAAGAGGAGGAGGCGGAGCACAAGGAGGGAAGGGATGGTGGAAGAGGTCTGGGCCCAGGCGGAGGGGAGGCACGTGGACGCTGGGACCCAAAAGAGGAGGAGATGGAAGAAGAGGAACAGGAGGAGTAGGCGAGATCACGGCAAGGACCCCGCGCACTCTCGGGGGCTACAATGCAGCAATGGCAGAACGAGGGACAGATGATGGCTACGGAATGGGCGCAGAAGGAAAAAGAAAGCAAGACGTGCGTCCAGTGCGGGCATAGCTCGGGTAGAGTGGTGCAGGACTGCGAAGGTTGCCAACAAACAATATGCAAAAACTGTCTACAGTAGTTGCGGAACAACAAGGGAGGGCGTAGCGGACCAAAGAGATGCGGGAGGTGTCGCCGGGAAGTTAAGGAGGAGTGCAAAGTTCGGAAGCCATCCCGGGTAACCACGGAAGGAGAGGAAGTGGACTCGAAGGACGAGGAGGAGGACTCGTCCGCAGCGTCTGTGGAGCACAGTCCCACCTGTGTCAAGGCCGTCAGTACGGGGACTCACTGCAGACAATGCAAGAAGCTGGCCCATCAGGCCTACCTTGTGACAAGCGGATTAGTGTGGGCATGACAGTGCCACAAGTGTGTGGGAGCGGCAATCACGGAGGAAGGGGCCGCACTGGCCTATGACCACAAGGCCTTGGCCCCAGCCTGCGGAGCATGTGAGGAGGACCTGAATGTGTTCGGGAAACCCTGCAGCAAGTGCAAACCCATGTGTCACCTACAGTGTGGGGTGCATAGAAAAGAGGACATCTGGACCTATAGCAGGTGCCAAGGCAAGACGCGGAGGATCAAGTGGAAGTTCTCCAACAAGCATCCCTGCGTCGGAATAACTGCATGGGCCAGCTTAAGGGGACGGTCTTCCGCTGTGAGCACTGTGGAGGACTGGCGCATGCGTCCTGTTTCAAGGAGGTAGGGCGGAGAAACAAGCATAAGAAGATCTACTGATGCTCAAGCTGCAGGAGGTACGAGCGCGCGCCACACTGCTCCTTGTCAGAGAAGCCAATCAACGCGCCCACGCTAGATGCGCAGTGTGAAGGGTGCCAACTCTTCGTCCACAATGAGTGCGCAAAGAAGCTCCAGCGGAAAAGAGGAACAGTGGAGAAGTACTGTAGGCTGTGCCAGGAGCAGGACCAACCCAAGCCCCGCAGTTACTTCAAGCAGGTGACCCACTGAAGACTCTGGGGCAGAGTCTTGCAAAAGGGGGGGGGGGGTTTCCGGCATCAGTATCAAGCACATTTTGGCCGCAACTCCACAGAGAAGACTGATCCACGGAAGGAAGTACCGGGTGACCCAAAGTGTGCGTAGGGAACGCTGGCTCCTGCGGAGGCGCTCGAGCATGGGGTGGCGCGAGACCCAGGGGCAGAGAGAACAAGGTAGCCGCAGGGAAGCTGCCGTAGGTTGCGATTGTCACCTCCAACGGTTTCCCTACGGCTATCTCAAGCGCTTGTGGCGGACGACGGGAAAGGCGGGAAGTGGTGGAGGAAGTCCGCAGTATGAAGAGAATAAAGACAAGCCGCAGCAAGATCCGCGATCAATGACAGGGCACAGACAAGTAAGCAGATGGACCGAGCAATCAGGGGAGAAAACACCCAGCCAGCATCAGCGATCGTGCGTCAATCATGCACGAACCTCTGGGGACGCACCGCGGAAGACGCAGATTCAAGGAAGAACACAAAGACTGCGTGCACAAGTGGGGGATGAAGAAGACGATAAGTAGAAGATATGCTGTGTGTTTGGGGACGAGATCCGCGGGGCGTAGCCGCACAGCATGGAGTCCAAGTAGGAGAAAGGAAGATTGTTTGAGAGGGAAGGAACCCACGGTGTGTCAACACACTGTGCACAGTCCCAAGTAGATAAGACATGTTTGGCACTCGCACAAAGAGGACTGAGTCTTGCTTGCTTCCTTGAGCAATACTCTGCACTCATGTACTCCGTCAAGCTCATAGAGGATTCTTACCCGCTCTCCTCTGCGTTCACCACCCCACTGCCCCGATGCCTTCAGTAGCTCTAAGAGTCCTGTCCGCGGACTATAGGATAGTTTTCTGCAAAGAACCAAAAGAAACACAGTGGTCACACTCATATTGGTCAGAAAAACAGTGGTCAGAATCACAGCGGTCAGAAACACACTGGTCAGAAATACAGTGGTCAGAAACACATCGGTCATGAACACAGTGGTCAGAACCACACTGGTCAGAAACACACTGGCAAGAAACACACACAGTGCTCAGAAACACACTGGTCCGAAAACACACTGATAAGAAACACAGTGGTCGGAGACACAGTGGTCAGAAACACACTCGTCAGAAACACACTGGTCATAAACACACTCATCAGAAACACAGTGGTCTGTAACACAGTGGTCAAAAACAAAGTGTTCACAAACACAGTGGTCAGAAACAAACTGGTCAGAAACACACTCGGCACAAACACAGTTGTCAGAAAGACGGTTGTTAGAAACACTGGTCAGAAACGCAGTGGTCAGAAACACAGTGGTCAGAAACACACTGGCCAGAAACACAGTGATCAGAAGCAAAGTGATCAGAAACACACTGGTCAGAAACACAGTGGACAGAAACACGGTGGTCAGAAACACAGTGGTCAGAAACGTAGTCGTCAGAAACACACTGATCACAATGGTTAGAAACACAGTGGTCAGAAACACACAGGTCAGAGGCACACTAGTCAGAAACACAGTGGTCAGAAACACAGTGGCCATAAACAAAGTCGTCACAAACACAGTAGTCAGAAACATAGTGGTCAGAAACACACTGATTATAAACACACTGGTAAGAAACACATTGGTCAGAAACACATTGGTCAGAAACACAATGGTCAAAAACACAGTGGTCAGAAACTCACTTGTCAGAGGCACGCTGGTCAGAAACACAGTGGTCAGAAAATCAGTGGTCAGAAACACACTGGTCAGAAACACAGAGGTCAGAAAAACAGTGGTCAGAAACGTAGTGGTCAGAAGCACAATGGTAAGAAACACAGTGGTCAGAAACACACTGGTCAGAAACACACTGGTGAGAAAAACAGTGCTCATAAACGCAGTGGTCAGAAACACAGTGGTCAGAAACACAGTGGTCAAAACACATTGGTCAGAAACACACTGGTCATAAACAAGTGGTCAGAAACACAGTGGTCAGAAACACGCTGTTCAGAAACACCGTGGTCAGAAACGCAGTGGTCAGAAACACAGTGGTCATAAACACACTGGTCAGAAACAGAGTTGTCAGAAACACAGTAGTCATAAACACACTAGTCAGACACACACTGGTCAGAAACACAGAGATCATAAACACAGTGGTCATAAAGTCCTCGGGCAGAAACACACTGGTCAAAAACACGGTGGTCAGAAACACACAGGTCAGAAACACAGGTGTCAGAAACAAACACGTCGGAAACACTGTGGTCAGAAACACAGTGGTCATAAACACAGTGGACAGAAACACACTGGTCAGAAAAACACTGGTTAGAAAACACACTGGTTAGAAACACAGCGGTCATAAACACAGTGGTCAGAAACACAGTGGTGAGAAACACAGTGGTCACACTCACGTTGGTCAGAAACACAGTGGTCAGAATCACAGTGGTCAGACACGCACTGGTAAGAAACACTCTGGTCAGAAATACAGTGGTCAGAAACACATTGGTCAGAAACACAGTGGTCAGAAACACACTGGTCAGAAACACACTGGTAAGAAACACAGTGGTTAGAAGCACAGTGGTTAGACACACAGTGCTCATAAACACACTGGTCAGAAAACACACTGATCAGAAACACAGTGGTCAGAGATGCAGTGGTCAGAAACACACTGGTCAGAAACACACTGGTCAGGAACACACTGATCAGAAACACAGTGGCTTGTAACACGGTGTCCAGAAACTCAGTGGTCACAAACACAGTGGTCAGAAACAAGGTTGTGAGCAACACAGTGGTCAGAAAGGCAGTGGCAAGGAACACGGTGGTCAGAAACACACTGGTCAGAAACACAGTGATCAGAAACAGAGTGTTTAGAAAGACACTGGTCAGAAACATAGTGGTCAGAAACACAATGGTCAGAAACACAGTGGTCACAAACGTAGTTGTCGGAAACACACTGGTCACACCGGTTAGAAACACATTGGTCAGAAACACACAGGCCAAAGGCACACTAGTCAGAAACAGAGTTGTCAGAAACACAGTGGGCATAAACACAGTCGTCACAAACACAGTGGTCAGAAACATAGTGGTCAGACACACACTGGGCAGAAATACACTAGTCAAAAACACAGTGGTCAGAAACACAGTGGTGAGAAACACAGTGGTCACACTCACGTTGGTCAGAAACACAGTGGTCAGAAACAGAGTGGTCAGACACACACTGGTCAGAAATACACTAGTCAAAAACACAGTGGTCAGAAACACAGTGGTGAGAAACACAGTGGTCACACTCACGTTGGTCAGAAACACAGTGGTCAGAAACAGAGTGGTCAGACACACACTGGTCAGAAATACACTAGTCAAAAACACAGTGGTCAGAAACACAGTGGTGAGAAACACAGTGGTCACACTCACGTTGGTCAGAAACACAGTGGTCAGAAACAGAGTGGTCAGACACACACTGGTCAGAAATACACTAGTCAAAAACACAGTGGTCAGAAACACAGTGGTCTGAAACTCACTCGTTACAAACACGGTTGTCAGAAAAACACTTGTCAGAAACACAGTAGTGCGAAACACTCTGGTAAGAAACACAGTGGTCACAAACAAAGTGGTCATAAACACAGTGGTCAGAAACACACTTCTCAGACACACAATGGTCAGAAACACAGTGGTCATAAGCAGAGTGGTCAGAAACACACTGGTCTGAACCAAATTGGTCAGAAACACAGTGGTCACAAACACACTGGTCAGAAACACGGTAGTCTGAAACACACTGGTCAGAAACACGGTGGTCAGAAAGACACTGGTTAGAAAAACAGTGGTCATAAACTTAGTGGACAGAAACACACTTGTCAGAAGCAAACTGGTTAGAAACACAGTGGTCAAAAACACACTGGTCAGAAACACACAGGTCAGAAACACAGTGGTCAGAAACACACCGGTCAGAAACAGTGTAGTCAGAAACACACTGGTCAGAAATACACTGGTCAGAAACACACTGGTCAGAAACTCTGTGGTCATAAACTTAGTGGTCGGAAACACAGTGGTCAGAAACATAGTGGTCAGACACACACTGGTCAGAAATACACTAGTCAAAAACACAGTGGTCAGAAACACACAGGTCAGGAACCCAGTGATCAGAAACACAGTGGTCAGATACACAGTGGTCAGAAATACACTGGTCAGAAACACACTGGTCAGAAACTCTGTGGTCATAAACTTAGTGGTCGGAAACACAGTGGTCAGAAACATAGTGGTCAGACACACACTGGTCAGAAATACACTAGTCAAAAACACAGTGGTCAGAAACACACAGGTCAGGAACCCAGTGATCAGAAACACAGTGGTCAGATACACAGTGGTCAGAAATACACTGGTCAGAAACACACTGGTCAGAAACTCTGTGGTCATAAACTTAGTGGTCGGAAACACAGTGGTCAGAAACATAGTGGTCAGACACACACTGGTCAGAAATACACTAGTCAAAAACACAGTGGTCAGAAACACACAGGTCAGGAACCCAGTGATCAGAAACACAGTGGTCAGATACACAGTGGTCAGAAATACACTGGTCAGAAACACACTGGTCAGAAACTCTGTGGTCATAAACTTAGTGGTCGGAAACACAGTGGTCAGAAACATAGTGGTCAGACACACACTGGTCAGAAATACACTAGTCAAAAACACAGTGGTCAGAAACACACAGGTCAGGAACCCAGTGATCAGAAACACAGTGGTCAGATACACAGTGGTCAGAAATACACTGGTCAGAAACACACTGGTCAGAAACTCTGTGGTCATAAACTTAGTGGTCGGAAACACAGTGGTCAGAAACATAGTGGTCAGACACACACTGGTCAGAAATACACTAGTCAAAAACACAGTGGTCAGAAACACACAGGTCAGGAACCCAGTGATCAGAAACACAGTGGTCAGATACACAGTGGTCAGAAATACACTGGTCAGAAACACACTGGTCAGAAACTCTGTGGTCATAAACTTAGTGGTCGGAAACACAGTGGTCAGAAACACAGTGGTCACAAACACAGTAGTCAGAAACTCATTGGTCTGAAACACACTGGCCAGAAACAAACTGGACTGAAACTCACTGGTCAGAAACACAGTAGTCAGAAACACACTGGTCAGAAACACAGTGGTCAGAAACACACGAGTCATAAACAAACTGGTAAGAAACACTGTGGTCAGAAACACTGCGTTCAGAAACGCACTGTTAAGAACCACACTGGTAAGAAACACTGTGGTCATAGACACAGTGGTCGGAAACACAGTGGTCAGAAACATAGTGGTCAGAAACACAATGGTCCAAAACACACTGGTCAGAAACACAGAGGTCATAAACACATTGGTCAGAAACACAGTTTTGAGAAACACAGTGGTCAGAAACACAGTGGTCAGAAACACAGTGGTCACAAACACAGTGGTCATAAACACAGTTGTCAGACACACAGTGGTCAGAAAAACTGCAGTCAGAAACACACTGGTCAGAAACACAGTGGTCAGAAACACAGTGGTCAGAAACACACTGGTCAGAAACACAGTGGTAAGAAACACAGTGGTCAGAAACACACTGGTAGAAAACACAGTGCTCAGAAACACGCTGGTCAGAAACACAGTGGTCAGAAACACATTTGTCAGACACAGAATAGTCAGAAACATATTGGTCAGAATCACAGTGGTCAGAAACACACTGGTCAGAAACAAAGAAGTCTGACACACAGTGGTCACAAACACACCGGTCAGAAACACGCTGGTCAGAAACACACTGGTCAGAAACACAATTGTCAGAAACACACTGGTCACAAACACAGTGGTGAGAAACACAGTGGTCAGAAACACATAGTCAGAAACACAGTGGTCAGAAACACACTGGTCAGAAAGACAGTGGTCAGAACCACACTGGTCAGAAGCATGTGGTCAGGAAGACACTGGTCAGAAACACAGTGGTCAGAAACACACTGCTCAGAAACACACTGGTCAGAAACACAGTGGTCAGAAACACAGTGGTCAGGAAAACACTGGTTAGAAATACATTGGTCGATATACTGTGGTCATAAACACAATGGTCGGAAACACAGTGGTCAGAAACAGAAAGCTTAGAAACGCACTGGTCAGAAATTCACTGGTCAGAAACACAGTGGTCAGAAACACAGTGGTCATAAACACAATGGTCGGAAACACAGTGGTCAGAAACAGAAAGCTTAGAAACGCACTGGTCAGAAATTCACTGGTCAGAAACACAGTGGTCAGAAACACACAGGACAGGAACACACTGGTCAGAAACACAGTGGTCATAAACAAAATGGTCAGAAACACACTGGTCTCAAACACAGCGGTCAAAAACACATTGGTCAGAAACACTGTGGTCAGAAACACACTCGTTAGAAACACAGTAGTCAGAAACACACTGGTCAGAAACACACTAGTCAGAAACACTGGTAACAAACACACTGGTCAGAAACACATTTGTCAGACACACAATGGTCAGAAACATAGTGGTCAGAAGCACAGTTGTCAGAAACACACTGGTCAGAAACACACTAGTCAGAAACACTGGTAACAAACACACTGGTCAGAAACACATTTGTCAGACACACAATGGTCAGAAACATAGTGGTCAGAAGCACAGTTGTCAGAAACACACTGGTCAGAAACAAAGAAGTCGGAAACAAAATGGTCCAAAACACACTGGTTAGAAACACGCTGGTCAGAAACACACTGGACAGAACACAGTGGTCAGAAACACACTGGTCAGAAACACAGTGGTCAGAAACACAGTGGTCAGAAACACACCAGTAAGAAACACACTGGTCAGAAACACACTGGACAGAACACAGTGGTCAGAAACACACTGGTCAGAAACACAGTGGTCAGAAACACAGTGGTCAGAAACACACCAGTAAGAAACACACTGGTCAGAAACACAGCTGTCAGAAACACACAGGTCAGGAACACACTGGTCAGAAACACAGTGGTCATTAACACATTGGTCAGAAACACAGCTGTAAGAAACAAAGTGGTCAGAAAAACAGTGGTCATAAACACAATGGTCAGAAACACACTGGTCTGAAACACAGCGGTCAGAAGTACATTGATCAGAAACACACTGGTCAGAAACACAGTAGTCAGAAATAGACTGGTAAGAAACACAGTGGTCAGAAACACACTGGTCAGAAACACATTTGTCAGACACACAATGGTGAGAAACATAGTGGTCAGAAGCACAGTTTTAAGAAACACACTGGTCAGAAACAAAGAAGTCAGAAACACAGTGGTAAAAAAAAACACTGGTTTGAAACACGCTGGTCAGAAACACACTGGACAGAAACACAAATTTCAGAAACACACTTGTCAGAAACACAGTGGTCAGAACACAGTGGTCAGAAACACACTAGTCAGGAATACACTGGTCAGAAACACAGTGGTCAGAAACACACTGGTCAGAAACACA
>SZWC01001488.1:83149-96697 GCA_023375785.1 Penium margaritaceum
AAATACAGTGTTCAGAAACACTCTGGTCAGAAACACACTGGTCAGAAACACACTGGTCAAAAACTTAGTGGTCAGAAGCACACTGGTCAAAAACACACTGGTCAGAGACATAGTGATCTGAAACACAGTGGTCAGAAACACACTGGTCAGAAACACCATGGTCAGAAACACACATGCCAGAAACAGAGTGGTCAGAAACACTGTGTTTAGAAACACGGTGTTCAGAAACACAGCTGTCAGAAGCACAGTGGTCATAAACACAGTGGTTTGAAACACACTGTTCAGAAGCACAGTGGTCAGAAACACGTTGGTCACAAACACAGTGGTCAGAAACACACTGGTTCGAAACATAGTAGACAAAAACACACTGGTCAGAGGCAGAGTAGTCAGAAACACGCTGGTAGGAAACACGGTGGTCAAAAACACAGTGGTCAGACACAAAGTGGTCAGAAACACAGTGATCAGAAGCACAGTGGTCAGAAACACACTGGTCAGAAACAAAGTGGTCAGAAACATTGTGGTCGGAAACACACTGGTCAGAAACACGCTGTTCAGAAACACACTGGTCAGAAACACACTGGTCAGAGACACAGTGGTCAGAAACACAGTGGTCACAAACACACTGGTCAGAAACACACTGGTCAGAAACACATTGGTCAGAAACACAGTGGTCAAAAAAACACTGGTCAGAAACACACTGGTCAGAAACAAAGTGGTCAGAAACACACTTGTCAAGAACACAGTGGTCAGAAACACACTGGTCAGAAACACATTGGTCAGAAACACAGTGGTCAAAAAAACACTGGTCAGAAACACACTGGTCAGAAACAAAGTGGTCAGAAACACACTTGTCAAGAACACAGTGGTGAGAAACACATTGGTCAGAAACACACTGGTGAGAAACACAGTAGTCAGAAACACACTGGTCACAAACACAGTGGTGAGAAACACACTGGTCAGAAACACACGGGTCAGAAACACAGTGGTCAGAAACACAGTGGTCAGAAACACAGTGGTCAGAAACACAGTGGTCAGAAACAGAGTGGTCAGAATCAAAGTGGTCAGAAACACAGTGGTCACACCTACACTGGTCAGAAACACACGGGTCAGAATCAAAGTGGTCAGAAACACAGTGGTCACACCTACACTGGTCAGAAACACACGGGTCAGAATCAAAGTGGTCAGAAACACAGTGGTCAGAAACACGGTGGTCAGAAACACAAGGGTCAGAAACACAGTGGTCGGACACAGTGGTCATAAACACAGTGGTCAGAAACACACTGGTCAGAAACACACTGGTCATAAAGACACTGGTCAGAAACACAGTTGTCAGAAGCACAGTGGTCAGAAACACGGTGGTCATAAACACTATGGTAAAAAACACAGAGGTCAGAAACACACTGGTCAGAAACACTGTGGTCAGAAAGACACTGATCACAAACACACTGGTAAGAAACACAGTGGTCATTAACAAGCTGGTCAGAAACACAGCGGTCAGAAGCACAGTGGTCAGAGACACAGTGGTCAGAAACACAGTGGTCAAAAACAATGTGGTCATAAACACAATGGGCAGAAACACACTAGTCAGAAACAAACTGGTCCTACACATAGTGGTCAGAAACACAGTGGTCAGAAATACACTGGTCAGAAACACTTTGGTGAGAAACACACTGGTCAGAAACAGACTGGTCAGAAACATAATGGGCAAAAACACAGTGGTCAGAAACACACTGGTCAAACACACAGTAATCAGAAACACACTGATCAAAAACACAGTGGTCAGAAACACAGTGGTCTGAAACACACTGGTAAAAAACACAGTGGTCAGAAACACAGTGGTCTGAAATACACTGGTCAGAAACACACTGTTCAGAAACACAGTGGTCACACCTACACTGGTCAGAAACACACTGGTCAGAAACACACTGGTCAGAAACAGACTGGTCAGAAACATAATGGGCAAAAACACAGTGGTCAGAAACATGGTGGTCAGAAACACTGTGGTCAGAGACACACTGCTCAGAAACAAAGTGGTCAGAGACGCACAGGTCAGGAACACACTAGTCATAACACAGTGGTCATAAACACATTGCTCAGAAACACAGTTGTTAGGAACTTAGTGGTCAGAAACACAGTGGCCACAAACACAGTGGTCTGAAACACAGTGGTCAGAAACATGGTGGTCAGAAACACTGTGGTCAGAGACACACTGCTCAGAAACAAAGTGGTCAGAGACGCACAGGTCAGGAACACACTAGTCATAACACAGTGGTCATAAACACATTGCTCAGAAACACAGTTGTTAGGAACTTAGTGGTCAGAAACACAGTGGCCACAAACACAGTGGTCTGAAACACAGTGGTCAGAAACATGGTGGTCAGAAACACTGTGGTCAGAGACACACTGCTCAGAAACAAAGTGGTCAGAGACGCACAGGTCAGGAACACACTAGTCATAACACAGTGGTCATAAACACATTGCTCAGAAACACAGTTGTTAGGAACTTAGTGGTCAGAAACACAGTTGTCACAAACACAGTGGTCAGAAACACAGTGGTCAGAAACACACTGGTCAGAAACACAGTGGTCAGACACACATTGGTCAGAAACACGGTGGTCAGAAACACACTGGTTCAAAACATAGTGGTCAGAAACACACTGGTCAGAAACACATTAGTCAGAAACACGGTGGTGAGAAACGCAATGGTCAGAAACACACTTCTCAGACACACAGTGGTCCGAGGCACGGTGATGAGAAGCACAGTGGTCATAAACACACTGGTCAGAGACACACTGGTCAGAAACACAGTGGTCAGAAACACACTGGTCAGAAACACAGTGCTGAGAAACACACTGGTCAGAAACATAGTGGTCAGAAACACACTGGTCAGAAACACAGTGGTGAGGAACACACTGGTCAGCAACACACGGGTCAATAACACACTGGTCAGAAACACAGTGGTCAGAAACACAGTGGCCACAAACACAGTGGTCTGAAACACAGTGGTCAGAAACACACTAGTCAGAAACACGGTGGTCAGAAACACACTGGTTAGAAACACACTGC
The DNA here is from genome assembly GCA_023375785.1 of Penium margaritaceum. Taxonomy (NCBI): domain Eukaryota; kingdom Viridiplantae; phylum Streptophyta; class Zygnematophyceae; order Desmidiales; family Peniaceae; genus Penium; species Penium margaritaceum. Next base: position 86,216 of record SZWC01001488.1, read on the forward strand.
TCAGAAACACAGTGGCCAAAAAAACATTGGTCAAACACACACTGGTCAGAATCATTGTGGTCAGAAACACAGTGGTCAGAAACAAAGTCGTCAAAAACACACAGGTAAGAAACACACCGGTCAGAAACATAGTGGTCAGAAACACACTGGTCAGAAACACACCGGTCAGAAACACAGTGGTCAGAAAGACAGTGGTTGGAAACACACTGGTCAATAACACACTACTACAAACACACTGGTCAGAAACACAGTGGTAAAAAACACAGTGGTCAGAAAAACACTGGTCAGAAACACACTGGTCAGAAACAAAGTGGTCAGAAACACACAGGTCAGGAACACACTGGTCCTAACAAAGTGGTCTTAGACACATTGGTCACAAACACAGTTGTCAGAAACACAGTGGTCATAAACGTAGTGGTCAGAAACACACTGATAAGAACCACAGTGGTCAGAAACACATTGGTCCGAAACACAGTGGTCCGAAACACATTGGATCAAAACATAGTGGTCAGAAACGCACTGGTCAGAGACACAGTAGTCAGAAACACGATGGCAAGAAACACAGTGGTCAGAAACACACTGGTCAGACATACAGTGGTCAGAAACATAGTGATCAGAAGCACAGAGCTCAGAAACACAATGGTCAGAAACAAAGTGGTCAGAAACACAGTGGTCAGAAACACACTGGTCAGAAACACGTTGTTCAGTAACACACTGGTCAGAAAAACACTGGTCAGAGACACAGTGGTCAGAAACACAGTGGTCAGAAACACACTGGTCATAAACATACTTGTAAAAAACACACTGGTCAAGAACACAGTGGTTAGAAACACACTGGTCAGAAACACACTGGTCAGAAACACAGTGGTCAGAAACAAACTGGTGAGAAACACATTGGTCAGAAACACACTGGTCAGAAACACAGTAGTCAGAAACACACTAGTCAGAAACACAGTGGTCAGAAACACACTGGTCAGAAACACAATGGTGAGAAACACATTGGTCGGAAACACACTGGTCAGAAACACAGTGGTCAGAAACAAACTGGTCACAGACACAGTGGTGAGAAACACGCTGGTCAGAAACACACGGGTCAGAAACACACTGGTCACATACACAGTGGTCAGAAACACAGAGGTCATAAACACACTGGTCAGAAACACTGTGGTCTGAAACACCTTGGTCAGAAACAAACTAGTCAGAAACACAGTGTCAGAAACAAACTGGTCAGAAACACACTGGTCAGAAACACACTGGTCAGAAACACAGTGGTCAGACATACACTGGTCAGAAACACAGTGGTTAGAAACACAGTGGTCAGAAACAAAGTGGTCAAAACACACAAGTCAGAAACACACTGGTCAGAAACATAGTGGTCAGAAACACACTTGTCAGAAACACACTTGGAAAAAACACAATGGTCAGAAACACAGTGGTTAGAAACACAGTGGTCAGAAACAAAGTGGTCAAAACACACAAGTCAGAAACACACTGGTCAGAAACATAGTGGTCAGAAACACACTTGTCAGAAACACACTTGAAAAAAACACAATGGTCAGAAAGACAGTGGTCAGAAACACAGTGGTCAGAAACACCCTGGTCAGAAACACACTGGTCAGAAACACAGTGGTCAGAAACATCGTGGTCAGAAGCACATCGGTCAGAAACACACTGGTCAGAGACAAGCTGATCAGAAACACAGTGGTCAGAAACACACTGGTCAGAAACACACTGGTCAGAAACACACTGGTCAGAAACACGGTGGTCAGAAACACAGTGGTCAGAAACACACTGGCGAGAAACAGAGTGGTTAGAAACACAGTGTTCAGAAACACGGTGGTCAGAAATACACTGGTCAGAAACAGAGTGGTTGAACACAGTGGTCATAAACACAGTGGTCAGAAACACACATGTCAGAAAGACACTGGTCATAAACACACTGGTCAGAAACACAGTGGTCAGAAACACAGTGGTCAGAAACACGGTGGTCATAAACACAATGGTCACAAACACAGTGGTCAGAAACACACATGTCAGAAAGACACTGGTCATAAACACACTGGTCAGAAACACAGTGGTCAGAAACACAGTGGTCAGAAACACGGTGGTCATAAACACAATGGTCACAAACACAGTGGTCAGAAACTCACTGGTCAGAAACACAGTGGTCAGAATCACACTGGACAGAAACACACTGGTCAGAAACACACTGGTAAGAAACACAGTGGTCATTAACAAGCTGGTCAGAAACACAGTGGTCAGAAACACAGTGGTCAAGAACACAGTGGTCAGAAACACAGTGGTTAGAAACACTATGGTCAGAATCACACTGGTCAGAAACACACTAGTAAGAAGCACAGTGGTCAGAAACACACTGGTCAGAAGAAAACTGGTCTGAAACACAGTGGTCAGAAACACGGTGGTCATAAACACACTGGTCAGAAACACATTGGTTAGAAACAGACTGGTGAGAATCACACAGGTCAAAAGCACAGTGTAAAGAAACACAGTGGTCTGAAAGACAGTGGTCAGAAACACACGGGTCGAAAACACAGTTGTCACACCCACAATGGTCAGAAACACATTAGTCAGAAACACAGTTGTCAGAAACACACTGGTCGAAAACACAGTGGTCAGAAACACACTGGTCAGAAACATACTGGTCAGAAACACATTGGTCAGACACACACTGACCAGAAACACAGTGGTCATAAACACAGTGGTCAAAAACACAGTCATCACAAAAATAGGGGTCAGAAACACTGTGGTCAGAAACACAGTGGTCTGAAACACAGTGCTCAGAAACACACTGGACAGAAACACAGGGCTCAGAAACACATGGGTCAGTAACACAGTGCTCAGAAACACACTAGTCAGAAATACAGTGGTCAGAAACATAGTGGTCAGAAACAAACTGGTTTGAAGCCCAGTGGTCAGAAACACAGTGGTCAGAAACACACTGGTCAGAAAAACATTGGTCAGAAACACACTGGTCAGAAACACACAGGTCAGAAACATAGTGGTCATAACACACTGATAACAAACACAGTGGTCAGAAACACACAGGTCAGAAACACAGTGGTCAGAAACACAGTGGTCTAAAACACAGTGGTCAGAATCACACTGGTCAGAAACAAAACTGGTCAGAAAGACAGTGGTCATAAACAGAGTGGTCGGAAACACAGTGGTCAGAAACATGGTGGTCAGAAACACTATGGTCAGAAACACACTGGTCAGAAACAAAGTGGTCAGAGACTCACAGGTCAGGAACACACTGGTCAGAATACAGTGGCCATAAACACATTGGTCAGAAACACAGTTCTCAGGAACACAGTGGTCAGAAACGCAGAAGTCTAAAACACAGTGATCATAAACACAGTGGTCAGAAACACGCTGGTCAGAATCACAGTGGTCAGACAGACATTGGTCAGAAACAAAGTGGTCAGAAACACACTGGTTCAAAACATAGTGGTCAGAAACACACTGGTCTGAAACACAGTAGTCAGAAACACGCTTGGAAGAAACACAGTGGACAGAAACACACTGGTCAGACACACATTGGTCAGAGGCACAGCAATCAGAAGCACAGTGGTCAGAAACACACTGGTCAGAAACAAAGTGGTCTAAAACACAGTTGTCAGAAACACACTGGTCAGAAACACACTGGTCAGAAACACACTGGTCAGAAACACGCTGGTCAAAAACACACTGGTCAGAAACACAGTCGTCAGAAACACAGTGGTCAAGAACACAGTGGTCAGAAACTCACTGGTCAGAAATACACTGGTCAGAAACTCAGTGGTCATAAATGCAGTGGTCAGAAACACACTGGTCAGAAACACAGTGGTCAGAAACATACTGGTCAGAAACACAGTGGTCAGAAACACACTGGTCAGAAACACAGTGGTCAGAAACACACTGGTCAGAAACACAGTGGTCAGAAACACACTGGTCAGAAACACAGTGGTCAGAAACACACTGGTCACAAACACAGTGGTGAGGAACACACTGGTCAGAAACACACGGGTCAGAAACACACTGGTCAGAAACACAGTGGTGAGAAACACAGTGGCCAGAAACGCAGTGGACTCAAACGCAGTGGTCAGAAACACACTCGTCAGAAACACAGTGGTCAGAAACACACTGGTCAGAAACACACTGGTCAGAAACACAGTGGTCAGAAACACAGTGGTCAGACACACACTAGTCAGGAACACAGTGGTCAGAAACACCGTGGTCAGAAACACACTAGTCAGGAACACAGTGGTCAGAAACACCGTGGTCAGAAACAGAGTGGTCAAAAACACACAGGTAAGAAACAGACTGGTCAGAAACATCGTGGTAAGAAACACAGTGGTCAGAAACACAGTGGTCAGAAACACAGTGGTCAGAAAGACAGTGGTCAGAAACACACTGGTCAGAAACACACTGGTCAGAATCACACTGGTAAAAACACACTGGTCAGAAACACAGTGGTCAAAAACACACTGGTCCGAAACACACAGGTCAGGAACACAGTGGTCAGAACACAGTGGTCAGAAACACAGTTATCAGCAACACAGTGGTCAGAAAAACAGTTGCCAGAAACACGGTGGTCATGAACGCACTGGTCAGAAACACACTCGTCAGAAACACAGTGGTCGGAAACACATTGGTAAGAAACATAGTGGTCAGCAACACACTTGTTCGAAACATATTGGTCAGAAGCACACTGGTCAGAAACACAGTAGTCAGAAAGACGCTGGTAAGAAACACAGTGGTCAGAATCACACTGGTCAGACACACAGTGGTCAGAAACAAAGTGATCAGAATTACAGTGGTCAGAAACACACTGGTCAGAAACACACTCGTCAGAAACACAGTGGTGAGAAACACATTGGTCAGAAAAACAATGGTCATCAACAGAGTGGTCGGAAACACGATGTACAGAAACACACTGGTCAGAAACATGCTGGTCAGAGGCACAGTGGTCAGAAACACAGTGGTCAGAAACACATTGGTCAGAAAAACAATGGTCATCAACAGAGTGGTCGGAAACACGATGTACAGAAACACACTGGTCAGAAACATGCTGGTCAGAGGCACAGTGGTCAGAAACACAGTGGTCAGAAACACCCTGGTCAGAAACACACTGGTCAGAAACACAGTGTTCAGAAACACAGTGGTCAGAAACACACTGGTCAGAAACACACTGATCAGAAACACACTGGTCAGAAACACACTGGTCAGAAACACAGTGGTCAGAAACACACTGGTCACAAACACAGTGGTGAGAAACACACTGGTCAGAAACACAGTGGTCAGAAACACACTGGTCACAAACACAGTGGTGAGAAACACACTGGTCGGAAACACAGGGGTCAGAAACACACTGGTCAGAATACAGTGGTCAGAAACACAGTGGTCAGAAACACGGTGGTCAGAAACACAGTGGTCTGAAACACAGTGGTCAGAAACACACTAGTCAGATACACAGTGGTCAGAAACACGCTGGTCAGAAACACACTGGTCAGAAACACTGTGGTCAAAAACACAGTGGTCAGAAACACGGTGGTCAGAAACACAGTGGTCTGAAACACAGTGGTCAGAAACACACTAGTCAGATACACAGTGGTCAGAAACACGCTGGTCAGAAACACACTGGTCAGAAACACTGTGGTCAAAAACACAGTGGTCAGACGCACACTGGTCAAAAACACAGTGGTCAGACACACAGTGGTAAGAAACAAAGTGGTCAAAAACACACAAGTCAGAAACACACGGGTCAGAAACACACTGGTCAGAAATACAGTGGTCAGAAAGACAGTGGTCAGAAACACGCTGGTCGGAAACACACTGGTCAGAAACAAACTGGTAAAAACACAGTGGTCAGAGACACACTGGTCAGAAACACACTGGTAAGAAACACAGTGGTCAGAAACACAATGGTCAGAAACACACTGGCCAGAAACAAAGTGGTCAGAAACACGTTTTTCAGAAACACTGTGGTCAGAAACACGAGGGTCAGAAACACAGTGGTCGGACAAAGTGGTCATAAACACAGTGGTCAGAAACACACTGGTCAGAATCACACTGGTCATAAACACACTGGTCAGAAACACAATGGTCAGAAACACAGTGGTCAGAAACACAGTGATGATAAACACAATGGTCACAAACACAGTGGTCAGAAACACACTGGTGAGAACACACTGGTTAGAAACATAGTGTACAGAAACACACATGTTGGGAACACACTGGTCAGAAACACATAGGTCAGAAAGACACTGGTCAAATACAGTGGTCAAGAACACAGTGGTCTGAAACACAGTGGTAAAAAACACACTGCTCAGAAACATAGTGGTCACAACCACACTGCTCAGAAACACACTGGTCAGAAACACACTCTTCAGAAACACACTGGTCAGAAACACACTGGTCAGAAACACACAGGTCGAAAACACAGTGATCAGAAACACAGTGGTCAGAAGACACTGGTCAGAAACACACTGGCCAGACACACACTGGCCAGAAACACAGTGGTCATGAACACAGTGGTCAAAAACACAGTTATCAGAAGAATAGGGGTCAGAAACACGGTGGTTCACAAACACAGTGGTCAGAAACACAGTGGTCAGAAAAACACTGGTCAGAAACACACTGGTCAGAAACACAGGGGTGAGAAACACAGTGGTCAAAAAACCACTGGTCAGAAACACTGTGGTCATAAACACACTGGTCACAATCACGGTGGTGAGAAACACAGTGGTCAGAAACACACGGGTCATAAACAAACTGGTCCGAAACACAGTGGTCAGAAACACTGTGGTCATAAACACACTGGTCACAAACATAGTGGTCAGAGACACACTGGTCAGAAACACACTGGTCAGAAACACAGTGGTCAGAAACACAGTGGTCAGAAACACTGTGGTCATAAACACACTGGTCACAAACATAGTGGTCAGAGACACACTGGTCAGAAACACACTGGTCAGAAACACAGTGGTCAGAAAGACAGTGGTCAGAAACACAACCGACAGATACACACCGGTCAGAAACACACTGGCAAGAACACACTGGTCAGAAACACAGTGGGAAAAAACACAGGGATCAGAAACCCACTGGTCAGAAACACACTGGTCTTAAACACAGTGGTCAGAAACACGGTGGTCAGAAACACAGTGGTCACAAACACACTGGTCAGAAACACGCTGGTCAGAAACACAGTGGTCACAAACACACTGGTCAGAAACACGCTGGTCAGAAACACAGTGGTCACAAACACACTGGTCAGAAACACGCTGGTCAGAAACACAGTGGTCACAAACACACTGGTCAGAAACACGCTGGTCAGAAACACAGTGGTCACAAACACACTGGTCAGAAACACGCTGGTCAGAAACACAGTGGTCACAAACACACTGGTCAGAAACACGCTGGTCAGAAACACAGTGGTCACAAACACACTGGTCAGAAACACGCTGGTCAGAAACACAGTGGTCACAAACACACTGGTCAGAAACACGCTGGTCAGAAACACAGTGGTCACAAACACACTGGTCAGAAACACGCTGGTCAGAAACACAGTGGTCACAAACACACTGGTCAGAAACACGCTGGTCAGAAACACAGTGGTCACAAACACACTGGTCAGAAACACGCTGGTCAGAAACACAGTGGTCACAAACACACTGGTCAGAAACACGCTGGTCAGAAACACAGTGGTCACAAACACACTGGTCAGAAACACGCTGGTCAGAAACACAGTGGTCACAAACACACTGGTCAGAAACACGCTGGTCAGAAACACAGTGGTCACAAACACACTGGTCAGAAACACAGCGGTCAGAAACACATTGGTGAGAAACACAGTGGTCAGAAACACACTCGTTAGAAACACAGGGGTCAGAAACACACTGGTCAGAAACACAGTAGTGAGAAACACACTGGTATGAAACACAGTTGTCAGAAACACACTGGTCCGAAACACAATGGTCAAAAACACATTTGTCAGACACACAATGATCAGAAACACAGTGGTCCGAAGCACAGTGGTCAGAAACACACTGGTGAGAAACAAAATGGTCAGAAACACAGTGGTCACAAACACACTGCTCAGAAACACGCTGGTGAGAAACACATTGGTCAAAAACACAGCTGTCAGAAACACACTGGTCACAAACACAGTGGTCAGAAACACAGTGGTCAGAAACACACTAGTCAGAAACACACTGGTCAGAAACACAGTGGTCAGAAACACACTGGTCAGAAACACAGTGGTCAGAAACACAGTGGTCTGAAACACAGTGGTCTGAAACACAGTGGTCAGAAACACACTAGTCAGAAACACACTGGTCAGAAACACAGTGGTCAGAAACACAGTGGTCTGAAACACAGTGGTCTGAAACACAGTGGTCAGAAACACACTAGTCAGAAACACACTGGTCAGAAACACAGTGGTCAGAAACACAGTGGTCTGAAACACAGTGGTCTGAAACACAGTGGTCAGAAACACACTAGTCAGAAACACACTGGTCAGAAACACAGTGGTCAGAAACACAGTGGTCTGAAACACAGTGGTCTGAAACACAGTGGTCAGAAACACACTAGTCAGAAACACACTGGTCAGAAACACAGTGGTCAGAAACACAGTGGTCTGAAACACAGTGGTCTGAAACACAGTGGTCAGAAACACACTAGTCAGAAACACACTGGTCAGAAACACAGTGGTCAGAAACACAGTGGTCTGAAACACAGTGGTCTGAAACACAGTGGTCAGAAACACACTAGTCAGAAACACACTGGTCAGAAACACAGTGGTCAGAAACACAGTGGTCTGAAACACAGTGGTCTGAAACACAGTGGTCAGAAACACACTAGTCAGAAACACACTGGTCAGAAACACAGTGGTCAGAAACACAGTGGTCTGAAACACAGTGGTCTGAAACACAGTGGTCAGAAACACACTAGTCAGAAACACACTGGTCAGAAACACAGTGGTCAGAAACACAGTGGTCTGAAACACAGTGGTCTGAAACACAGTGGTCAGAAACACACTAGTCAGAAACACACTGGTCAGAAACACAGTGGTCAGAAAGACAGTGGTCAGAAACACAACCGACAGATACACACCGGTCAGAAACACACTGGCAAGAACACACTGGTCAGAAACACAGTGGGAAAAAACACAGGGATCAGAAACCCACTGGTCAGAAACACACTGGTCTTAAACACAGTGGTCAGAAACACAGTGGTCCAAAGCACACTGGTCAGAAACAGACTGGTCAGAAACACACTGGTAAGAAACACAGTGTTCAGAAACACACTGGCCGAAAATAGAGAGGTCAGAAACACAGTGCTCAGAAACACGGTGGTCAGAAACACAAGGGTCAGAAACACAGTGATCAGAAACACACTGGTCAGAAACACACTGGTCAGAAACACAGTGGTGAGAAACACAGTGGTCACAAACACACTGGTCAGAAACACAATGGTCAGAAACACAATGGTCACAAACACGGTGGTGAGAAACACAGTGGTCAGAAACACACTTCTCAGACACACAATGGTGAGAAACACAGTGGTCATTAGCAGAGTGGTCAGAAACACACTGGTCAGAACCAAATTGGTCAGAAACACAGTGGTCACAAACACACTGGTCAGAAACACGCTAGTCAGAAACACACTGGTCAGAAACACGGTGGTCAGAAACACACTGGTTAGAAACACAGTGGTCATAAACTTTGTGAACAGAAACACACTTGTCAAAAACAAACTGGTCAGAAACACAGTGGTCAGAAACACACAGGTCAGAAACACAGTGGTCAGAAACACACTGGTGAGAAACACAGTGATCAGAAACACAGTGGTCAGAAACACACTAGTCAGAAACACGGTTGTAAGAAACACACTGGTCAGAAACACAGTGGCCAGAAACACACTGGTCGGAAATACACTGGTCACAAACACATTTGTCAGAAACACAGTGGTCAGAAGCACAGTGGTCAGAAACATAGTGGTCATAAACACAGTGGTATGAAACGCAGTGGTCAGAAACACACTAGTCAGAAATACACTGGTCAGAAACAAACTGGTCTGAAAGAGAGTGGTGAGAAACACACATGTCAGAAACACAGTGGTCAGAAACACAGTGGTCAGGAACACACTGGGTAGAAACACACTGGTCAGAAAACATGTGGTCATAAACACAGTGGTCGGAAACACAGTGGTCAGAAACACAGGGGTCAGAAACACAGTGGTCAGAAACACAGGGGTCAGAAACACAGTGGTCAGAAACACAGTTGTAAAGAACACAGTAGTCAGAAACACAGGGGTCAGAAACACAGTGGTCATAAGCACAGTGGTCAGAAACACACTGCTCACAAACACAGCGGTCAGAAACACATTGGTGAGAAACACAGTGGTCAGAAACACACTCGTTAGAAACACAGGGGTCAGAAACACACTGGTCAGAAACACAGTGTCCATAAACACAATGGT
>SZWC01001488.1:97393-166062 GCA_023375785.1 Penium margaritaceum
TGGTCAGAAACACAGTGGTCAGAAACACACTGGTCAGAAACACAGTGGTCAGAAACACAGTGGTCTGAAACACAGTGGTCTGAAACACAGTGGTCAGAAACACACTGGTCAGAAACACACTGGTCAGAAACAACTGGTCAGCCATACACTGGTCAGAAACACAGTGGTCACAAACACAGTAGTCAGAAACACATTGGTCAGAAACACACTGGCCAGAAACAAACTGGACTGAAACTCACTAGTCAGAAACATAGTAGTCAGAAACACACTGGTCAGAAACACAGTGGTCAGAAACACACGGGTCATAAACAAACTGGTAAGAAACACTTTGGTCAGAAACACTGTGTTCAGAAACGCACTGTTCAGAACCACACTGGTAAGAAACACTGTGGTCATAGACACAGTGGTCGGAAACACAGTGGTCAGAAACATAGTGGTCAGAAACACAATGGTCCAAAACACACTGGTCAGAAACACAGTGAACATAAACACGTTGGTCAGAAACACAGTTGTGAGAAACACAGTGGTCAGAAACACAGTGGTCACAAACACAGTGGTCAGAAACACAGTGGTAGTAAACACAGTAGTCAGACACAAACTGGTCAGAAACACTGCAGTCAGAAAAACACTGGTCAGAAACAAAGTGGTCAGAAACACACTGGTCAGAAACACACTGGTCAGAAACACAGTGGTAAGAAGCACAGTGGTCAAAAACACACTGGTAGAAAACACAGTGGTCAGAAACACGCTGGTCAGAAACACAGTGGTCAGAAACACATTTGTCAGACACAGAATAGTCAGAAACATATTGGTCAGAATCACAGTGGTCAGAAACACACTGGTCAGAAACAAAGAAGTCAGACACACAGTGGTCAGAAACACACTGGTCAGAAACACAATGGTCAGAAACACATTGGTCAGAATCACAGTGGTCAGAAACACACTGGTCAGAAACAAAGAAGTCAGACACACAGTGGTCACAAACACACTGGTCAGAAACACGCTGGTCAGAAACACACTGGTCAGAAACACAATGGTCAGAAACACACTGGTCAGAAACACAGTGGTGAGAAACACAGTGGTCAGAAACACAGAAACACAGTGGTCAGAAACACACTGGTCAGAAAGACAGTGGTCAGAACCACACTGGTCAGAAGCATGTGGTCAGGAAGACACTGGTCAGAAACACAGTGGTCAGAAACACACTGCTCAGAAACACACTGGTCAGAAAGAAAGTGGTCAGAAACACAGTGGTCAGGAACACACTGGTTAGAAATACATTGGTCAGAAATACTGTGGTCATAAACACAATGGTCGGAAACACAGTGGTCAGAAACACAAAGGTCAGAAACGCACTGGTCAGAAATTCACTGGTCAGAAACACAGTCGTCAGAAACACACAGGACAGGAACACACTGGTCAGAAACACAGGGGTCATAAACAAAATGGTCAGAAACACACTGGTCTCAAACACAGCGGTCAAAAACACATTGGTCAGAAACACAGTGGTCAGAAACACACTCGTTAGAAACACAGTAGTCAGAAACACACTGGTCAGAAACACACTAGTCAGAAACACTGGTAACAAACACACTGGTCAGAAACACATTTGTTAGACACACAATGGTCAGAATCATAGTGGTCAGGAGCACACTTGTCAGAAACACACTGGTCAGAAACAAAGAAGTCAGAAACACAATGGCAAAAAACACACTGGTTAGAAACACGCTGGTTAGAAACACACTAGACAGAAACACAGTGGTCAGAAACACACTGGTCAGAAACACAGTGGTGAGAAACACAGTGGTCAGAAACACACCAGTAAGAAACACACTGGTCAGAAACACAGCTGTCAGAAACACACAGGTCAGGAACACACTGGTCAGAAACACAGTGGTCATAAACACATTGGTCAGAAACACAGCTGTAAGAAACACAGTGGTCAGAAAAACAGTCGTCATAAACACAATGGTCAGAAAAACACTGGTCAGAAACACAGTGGTCATAAACACATTGGTCAGAAACACAGCTGTAAGAAACACAGTGGTCAGAAAAACAGTCGTCATAAACACAATGGTCAGAAAAACACTGGTCTGAAACACAGCGGTCAGAAATACATTGATCAGAAACATACTGGTCAGAAACACAGTAGTCAGAAATAGACTGGTAAGAAACACAGTGGTCAGAAACGCACTGGTCAGAAACACATTTGTCAGACACACAATGGTCAGAAACATAGTGGTCAGAAGCACAGTTGTCAGAAACACACTGGTCAGAACCAAAGAAGTCAGAAACACAGTGGTAAAAAAAACACTGGTTAGAAACACGCTGGTCAGAAACACACTGGACAGAAACACAGTTTTCAGAAACACACTTGTCAGAAACACAGTGGTCAGAACACAGTGGTCAGAAACACACTAGTCAGGAACACACTGGTCAGAAACACAGTGGTCAGAAACACAGTGGTCAGAAACACACTGGTCAGAAAGACAGTGGTCACAAACACACTGGTCAGAAACACAGTGGTCAGAAACACACTAGTCAGAAACACAGTGGTCAGAAACACACAGGTCAGAAACACAGTGGTCTGAAACACAGTGGTCTGAAACACAGTGGTCTGAAACACAGTGGTCTGAAACACAGTGGTCTGAAACACAGTGGTCTGAAACACAGTGGTCTGAAACACAGTGGTCTGAAACACAGTGGTCTGAAACACAGTGGTCTGAAACACAGTGGTCTGAAACACAGTGGTCTGAAACACAGTGGTCTGAAACACAGTGGTCTGAAACACAGTGGTCTGAAACACAGTGGTCTGAAACACAGTGGTCTGAAACACAGTGGTCTGAAACACAGTGGTCTGAAACACAGTGGTCTGAAACACAGTGGTCTGAAACACAGTGGTCTGAAACACAGTGGTCTGAAACACAGTGGTCTGAAACACAGTGGTCTGAAACACAGTGGTCTGAAACACAGTGGTCTGAAACACAGTGGTCTGAAACACAGTGGTCTGAAACACAGTGGTCTGAAACACAGTGGTCTGAAACACAGTGGTCTGAAACACAGTGGTCTGAAACACAGTGGTCTGAAACACAGTGGTCTGAAACACAGTGGTCTGAAACACAGTGGTCTGAAACACAGTGGTCTGAAACACAGTGGTCTGAAACACAGTGGTCTGAAACACAGTGGTCTGAAACACAGTGGTCTGAAACACAGTGGTCTGAAACACAGTGGTCTGAAACACAGTGGTCTGAAACACAGTGGTCTGAAACACAGTGGTCTGAAACACAGTGGTCTGAAACACAGTGGTCTGAAACACAGTGGTCTGAAACACAGTGGTCTGAAACACAGTGGTCTGAAACACAGTGGTCTGAAACACAGTGGTCTGAAACACAGTGGTCTGAAACACAGTGGTCTGAAACACAGTGGTCTGAAACACAGTGGTCTGAAACACAGTGGTCTGAAACACAGTGGTCTGAAACACAGTGGTCTGAAACACAGTGGTCAGAAACACACTGGTCAGAAACACAGTGGTCAGAAACACATTTGTCAGACACAGAATGGTCAGAAACATATTGGTCAGAATCACAGTGGTCAGAAACACACTGGTCAGAAACAAAGAAGTAAGAAAAACAGTCTTCAGAAACACAGTGGTCAGAAACACACTGGTTAGAAATACATTGGTCAGAAACACTGTGGTCATAAACACAATGGTCGGAAACACAGTAGTCAGAAACACAAAGGACAGAAACGCAATGGTCAGATATTCACTGGTCAGAAACACAGTGGTCAGAAACACACAGGACAGGAACACACTGGTCAGAAACACAGTGGTTATAAACAAAATGGTCAGAAACACACTGGTCTGAAACACAGCAGTCAGAAACACATTGGTCAGAAACACAGTGGTCAGAAACACACTCGATAGAAACACAGTAGTCAGAAACACACTGGTCAGAAACACACTAGTCAGAAACACTGGTAACAAACACAGTGGTCAGCAACACACTGGTCAGAAACACATTTGTCAGACACACAATGGTCAGAAACATAGTGGTCAGAAGCACAGTTGTCAGAAAAACACTGGTCAGAAACAAAGAAGTCAGAAACACAGTGGTCAAAAACACACTGGTCAGAAACACGCTGGTCAGAAACACACTGGACAGAAACACAGTGGTCAGAAACACACTGGTCAGAAACACAGTGGTCAGAAACACACAGGTCAGGAACACACTGGTCAGAAACACGGTGGTCATAAACACATTGGTCAGAAACACATCTGTAAGAAACACAGTGGTCAGAAAAACAGTGGTCATTAACACAATGGTCAGAAACACACTGGTCTGAAACACAGCGGTCAGAAATGCATTGATCAGAAACACAGTGGTTAGAAACACACTCGTTAGGAACACAGTAGTCAGAAACACACTGGTCAGAAACACAGTGGTCAGAAACACACTGGTCAGAAACACACTGGTCAGAAACACAGTGGTCAGAAACACACTAGTCAGAAACACAGTGGTCAGAAACACACAGGTCAGAAACACAGTGGTCTGAAACACAGTGGTCAGAAACACACTGGTCAGAAACACGGTGGTCAGAGACACACTGGTCTGAATCACAATGGTCAGAAAAACAGTGGTCAGTCACACACTGGCCAGAAACACAGTGGTCAGAAACACAGTGGTGAGAAACAAAGTTGTCAGAAACACACAGGTAAGAAAAACACTGGTCAGAAACATAGTGGTAAGAAACACACTGGTCAAAAACACACTGGTCAGAAACACACTGGTCAGAAACACACTAGTAAGAAACACAGTGGTCAGAAACACAGCGGTCAGACGCACACTGGTCATAAACACACTGGTCACAGACACAGTGATCAGAAACACAGCGGTCAGAAACACACTAGTCAGACACACACTTGTCAGAAACACACTGGTCATAAACACAGTGCTCAGAAACCGAGTGGTCAGAAACACACTGGCCAGAAACATAGTGGTCAGAAATACAGTGGTCAGAAAAACGGTGGTCAGAAACATAAGGGTCAGAAACACGGGTGTCAGAAACACAGTGGTGAAAAACACAGTGGTTGAATACACAGTGGTCACAAACACACTGGTCAGAAACCCACTGGACAGAAACACACTGGTCAGAAACACAGTGGTCAGAAACACACTGGTCATAAACACGGTGGTCAGAAACGCGGTGGTCAGAAACACACTAGTCAGAAACACAAGGGTCAGAAAGGCAATGGTAACAAACACACTGGTAGAAAACACGCTGGTCAGAAACACAGTGGTAATCAACAAGCTGGTCAGAAACACAGTGGTCGAAAACACAGTGGTCAGAAAAACACTGGTCAGAAACACAGTGGTCAGAAACACACTGCCTAGAAACACAATAGTCAGAAACACAGTGTTCATAAACACATTGGTCAGAAACACTCTGTTCAGAAACACAGTGGTCAAATACACAATGATCAGAAACACAGTGGTCAGAAACACAGTAGTCAGAAACACAGTGGTCAGAAACACACTGGCCAGAAACACAGTGGTCAGAAACACAGTGGTCAAAAACACAGTGGTCAGAAACACAGCGGTCAGAAACACGGTGGTCATAAACACAGTGGTCAGAAACACATTGGTCAGAATCACACTGGTCAGAAACACAGTGGCCCGAAACACACAGGTCAGAAACAAAGTAGACATGAACACACCGATGAGAAACACAGTGGTCAGAATCACACTGGTCACAAACACAGAGGTCAGAAACACACTTGTCAGACACACAGGGATCAGAAACACAGTGGTCAGAAGCACGGTGGTCAGTAACACAGTGGTCAGACACAGACTGGTCAGAAACACACGGGTCAAAACACACTGGTCAGAAACAAAGTTGTCAGAATGACACTGGACAGAAACACACTGGTCAGAAACACCGTGGTCAGGAACACATTCGTAAGAAACACAGTGGTCAGAAACACATGGGTCAGAAACACACTGGTCATAAACACACTGTGGTCAAAAACACGGTGGTCAGAAATACAGTGGTCAAAAACACGGTGGTCAGAAATACAGTGGTCAGAAACACGGTGGTCAGAAACACAGTGGTAAAAAACACAGTGTTTTTATACACAGTGGTCACAAACACACTGGTCAGAAACACACTGGACAGAAACACACTAGTCAGAAACACAGTGGTCAGAAACACACTGGTCATAAACACGGTGGTCAGAAACACACTGGTCACAAACACACTGGTCAGAAACACACTGGACAGAAACACACTAGTCAGAAACACAGTGGTCAGAAACACACTGGTCATAAACACGGTGGTCAGAAACACACTAGTCAGAAACACAAGGGTCAGAAAGGCAATGGTAACAAACACACTTGTAAAAAACACACTGGTCAGAAACACAGTGGTAATCAACAAGCTGGTCAGAAACACAGTGGTCGAAAACACAGTGGTCAGAAAAACACTGGTCAGAAACACAGTGGTCAGAAACACACTAGTCAGAAACACAAGGGTCAGAAAGGCAATGCTAACAAACACACTTGTAAAAAACACACTGGTCAGAAACACAGTGGTCAGAAACACACTAGTCAGAAACACAAGGGTCAGAAAGGCAATGGTAACAAACACACTTGTAAAAAACACACTGGTCAGAAACACAGTGGTAATCAACAAGCTGGTCAGAAACACAGTGGTCGAAAACACAGTGGTCAGAAAAACAGTGGTCAGAAACAAAGTGGTCAGAAACACACTGCCTAGAAACACAATAGTCAGAAACACGTTGGTCAGAAACACATTGGTCAGAAACACATTGGTCAGAAAAAGACTGGTCTGGAACACAGTGGTCATAAACACAGTGGTTGGAAACACACTGGTCTGAAACACAGTGGTCAGGAACACACTAGTCAGAAACACACTGGTCAGATACACACTGGTCAGAAACACAGTGGTCAGAATCACAGTGGTCTGGAACAGAGTGGTCAGAAACACACTGGTCAGAAACACAGTGGTCGCAGACAAACTGGTCGGAACACACTGGTCAGAAACACACTGGTCAGAAACACACTGGTCAGATACACACTGGTCAGAAACACAGTGGTCAGAAACACTGTGGTCAGAAACACACTGGTCAGAAACACACTGGTCAGATACACACTGGTCAGAAACACAGTGGTCAGAAACACTGTGGTCAGAAACACACTGGTCAGAAACACACTGGTCAGATACACACTGGTCAGAAACACAGTGGTCAGAAACACTGTGGTCAGAAACACACTGGTCAGAAACACACTGGTCAGATACACACTGGTCAGAAACACAGTGGTCAGAAACACTGTGGTCAGAAACACACTGGTCAGAAACACACTGGTCAGATACACACTGGTCAGAAACACAGTGGTCAGAAACACTGTGGTCAGAAACACACTGGTCAGAAACACACTGGTCAGATACACACTGGTCAGAAACACAGTGGTCAGAAACACTGTGGTCAGAAACACACTGGTCAGAAACACACTGGTCAGATACACACTGGTCAGAAACACAGTGGTCAGAAACACTGTGGTCAGAAACACACTGGTCAGAAACACACTGGTCAGATACACACTGGTCAGAAACACAGTGGTCAGAAACACTGTGGTCAGAAACACACTGGTCAGAAACACACTGGTCAGATACACACTGGTCAGAAACACAGTGGTCAGAAACACTGTGGTCAGAAACACACTGGTCAGAAACACACTGGTCAGATACACACTGGTCAGAAACACAGTGGTCAGAAACACTGTGGTCAGAAACACACTGGTCAGAAACACACTGGTCAGATACACACTGGTCAGAAACACAGTGGTCAGAAACACTGTGGTCAGAAACACACTGGTCAGAAACACACTGGTCAGATACACACTGGTCAGAAACACAGTGGTCAGAAACACTGTGGTCAGAAACACACTGGTCAGAAACACACTGGTCAGATACACACTGGTCAGAAACACAGTGGTCAGAAACACTGTGGTCAGAAACACACTGGTCAGAAACACACTGGTCAGATACACACTGGTCAGAAACACAGTGGTCAGAAACACTGTGGTCAGAAACACACTGGTCAGAAACACACTGGTCAGATACACACTGGTCAGAAACACAGTGGTCAGAAACACTGTGGTCAGAAACACACTGGTCAGAAACACACTGGTCAGATACACACTGGTCAGAAACACAGTGGTCAGAAACACTGTGGTCAGAAACACACTGGTCAGAAACACACTGGTCAGATACACACTGGTCAGAAACACAGTGGTCAGAAACACTGTGGTCAGAAACACACTGGTCAGAAACACACTGGTCAGATACACACTGGTCAGAAACACAGTGGTCAGAAACACTGTGGTCAGAAACACACTGGTCAGAAACACACTGGTCAGATACACACTGGTCAGAAACACAGTGGTCAGAAACACAGTGGTCAAAAACACAGTGTTCAGAAACACAGCGGTCAGAAACACGGTGGTCATAAACACAGTGGTCAGAAACACATTGGTCAGAAACACACTGGTCAGAAACGCAGTGGCCCGAAACACACTGGTCAGAAACAAAGTAGTCATAAACACACCGGTGAGAAACACAGAGGTCAGAAACACAGTGGTCAGAAACACAGTGGTCAGAAGCACGGTGGTCAGAAAAACACTGGTCAGAAACACAGTGGTCAGAAACACACTAGTCAGAAACACGCTAGTCATAAACACACTGGTCAGAAACAGACTGGTCAGAAACACAGTGGTCACAAACACAGCGGTCAGAAACACAGTGGTTAGAAACACAGTGGTCAGACACACACTGGTCAGAAACACACGGGTCAAGACACACTGGTCAGAAACAAAGTGGTCAGAATGACACTGGACAGAAACACACTGGTCAGAAACACCGTGGTCAGGAACACATTCGTAAGAAACACAGTGGTCAGAAACACAGGGGTCAGAAACACACTGGTCAGAAACACACTGGTCAGAAACACCGTGGTCAGGAACACATTCGTAAGAAACACAGTGGTCAGAAACACAGGGGTCAGAAACACACTGGTCAGAAACACACTGGTCAGAAACACATTGGTCAGAAACACAGTGGTCAGAAACACAGTGGTCATAAACACGGTGGTCAGAAACACAGTGGTCAGAAACACACTGGTCAGAAACACAGTGGTCAGAAACACAGTGGTCAGAAACGCACTGGTGAAAAACACACTGGTCAGAAACACAGTGGTCAGAAACACACTGGTCAGAAACACAGTGGTCAGAAACACAGTGGTCAGAAACGCACTGGTGAAAAACACACTGGTCAGAAACACAGTGGTCATTAACAAACTGGTCAAAAACACAGTGGTCAAAAACACAGCGGTCAGAAAAACAGTGGTCAGAAACACAATACTCAGAAACACACAAGTCAGAAACACATTGGTCAGAAACACACTGGTCAGAAACTAAACTGGTCTGAAACACAGTGGTCAGAGACACAATGGTCAGAAACACAGTGGTCAGAGAGACACTGGCCAGAAACACAGTGGACATAAACACAGTGGTGAAAAACACAGTGGTCAGAAACACAGGTGTCAGAAACATGGTGGTCATAAACAAAGTGGTCAGAAACACACTGGTCAGGAACACACTCGTCAGAAATACATTGGTCGGAAACACACTGGTCAGAAACAAAGTAGTCATAAACACACCGGTGAGAAGCACAGTGGTCAGAAACACACTGGTCAGAAACACAGTGGTCAGAAACACACTGGTCAGAAACACACTGGTCAGGAACACACTCGTCAGAAATACATTGGTCGGAAACACACTGGTCAGAAACAAAGTAGTCATAAACACACCGGTGAGAAGCACAGTGGTCAGAAACACACTGGTCAGAAACACAGTGGTCAGAAACACACTTGTCAGACACACAGTTGTAAGAAACACGGTGGTCAGAAGCACAGTGGTCGGAAATACACTGGTCAGAAACAAAATGGTCAGAAACACACTGGTCAGAAACAGGGTGGTCAGAAACACAGTGGTCAGACACACACTGGTCAGAAGCACACTGGTCAGAAACATACTGGTCAGCATTACAGAGGTCAGAAATACACTGGACAGAAACACACTGGTCAGAAACATGGTGGTCAGGAACACACTCGTCAGAAGCACAGTGGTCAGAAACACAGTGGTCAGAAACAAACTTGTAAGAATCACACTGGTCAGGAATACAGTGGTAAAAAGCACATTGGTCAGAAACACACTGATCAGAGACACGGTGATCAGAAACACAGTGGTCAAAAACACAGTGGTCAGAAACACGGTGGTCAGAAAAACACAGGTCAGAAACACAGTGGTCAGAAACACAGTGGTCAGAAAGACGCTAGTCAAAAACACACTGGTTGAAAACACAATGGTCTGAAACACACTGGTCAGAAACACTGGTCAGAAACACACTGGTCAGAAACACACTGGTCATAGACACAGTGGTCAGAAAGACACTGGACAGAAACATACTGGTCAGAAACACGGTGGTCAGAAACACACTAATCAGAAACACGTTGGTCAGAAACACAAAGGTCAGAAACACACTGGTCAGAAACACCCTGGTCAGAAATAGTGTGGTCAGAAGCACACTAGTCAGAAACACACTGATCTGAGACACAGTGATCAGAAACACCGGGGTAAAAAACACACTGGTCAGAAACACACCGATCAGAAACACACAAATCAGAAACACAGTAGTCAGAAACACACTAGTCAGAAACACACTGGTCAGAAACACAGTGGTCAGAAACACACTGGTCAGACAGACACCGATCAGAAACACAGTGGCCCGAAACACACAGGTCAGGAACACACTCGTCAGAAATACATTGGTCGGAAACACACTGGTCACAAACACAGCGGTCAGAAACACGGTGGTCAGAAAGACTGTGGTCAGAAACACACTCGATAGAAACACAGTAGTCAGAAACACACTGCTCAGAAACACACCAGTCAGAAACACAGTGCTCAGAAACCGAGTGGTCAGAAACACGCTGGTCCGAAACACAGTGGTCACAAACACACTGGTCAGGAACACACTCGTCAGAAATACATTGGTCGGAAACACACTGGTCACAAACACAGCGGTCAGAAACACGGTGGTCAGAAAGACTGTGGTCAGAAACACACTCGATAGAAACACAGTAGTCAGAAACACACTGCTCAGAAACACACCAGTCAGAAACACAGTGCTCAGAAACCGAGTGGTCAGAAACACGCTGGTCCGAAACACAGTGGTCACAAACACACTGGTCAGGAACACACTCGTCAGAAATACATTGGTCGGAAACACACTGGTCACAAACACAGCGGTCAGAAACACGGTGGTCAGAAAGACTGTGGTCAGAAACACACTCGATAGAAACACAGTAGTCAGAAACACACTGCTCAGAAACACACCAGTCAGAAACACAGTGCTCAGAAACCGAGTGGTCAGAAACACGCTGGTCCGAAACACAGTGGTCACAAACACACTGGTCAGGAACACACTCGTCAGAAATACATTGGTCGGAAACACACTGGTCACAAACACAGCGGTCAGAAACACGGTGGTCAGAAAGACTGTGGTCAGAAACACACTCGATAGAAACACAGTAGTCAGAAACACACTGCTCAGAAACACACCAGTCAGAAACACAGTGCTCAGAAACCGAGTGGTCAGAAACACGCTGGTCCGAAACACAGTGGTCACAAACACACTGGTCAGGAACACACTCGTCAGAAATACATTGGTCGGAAACACACTGGTCACAAACACAGCGGTCAGAAACACGGTGGTCAGAAAGACTGTGGTCAGAAACACACTCGATAGAAACACAGTAGTCAGAAACACACTGCTCAGAAACACACCAGTCAGAAACACAGTGCTCAGAAACCGAGTGGTCAGAAACACGCTGGTCCGAAACACAGTGGTCACAAACACACTGGTCAGGAACACACTCGTCAGAAATACATTGGTCGGAAACACACTGGTCACAAACACAGCGGTCAGAAACACGGTGGTCAGAAAGACTGTGGTCAGAAACACACTCGATAGAAACACAGTAGTCAGAAACACACTGCTCAGAAACACACCAGTCAGAAACACAGTGCTCAGAAACCGAGTGGTCAGAAACACGCTGGTCCGAAACACAGTGGTCACAAACACACTGGTCAGGAACACACTCGTCAGAAATACATTGGTCGGAAACACACTGGTCACAAACACAGCGGTCAGAAACACGGTGGTCAGAAAGACTGTGGTCAGAAACACACTCGATAGAAACACAGTAGTCAGAAACACACTGCTCAGAAACACACCAGTCAGAAACACAGTGCTCAGAAACCGAGTGGTCAGAAACACGCTGGTCCGAAACACAGTGGTCACAAACACACTGGTCAGGAACACACTCGTCAGAAATACATTGGTCGGAAACACACTGGTCACAAACACAGCGGTCAGAAACACGGTGGTCAGAAAGACTGTGGTCAGAAACACACTCGATAGAAACACAGTAGTCAGAAACACACTGCTCAGAAACACACCAGTCAGAAACACAGTGCTCAGAAACCGAGTGGTCAGAAACACGCTGGTCCGAAACACAGTGGTCACAAACACACTGGTCAGAAACACAGTGGTCAGAAAAAAAGTTGTCAAAAACACACAGGTAAGAAACACACTGGTCAGAAACATAGTGGTCAGAAACACACTGGTCAGAAACACACTGGTCAGAAACACAGTGGTCAGAAAGACTGTGGTCAGAAACACACTGGTCAGAAACACACTGGTCAGAAACACACTGGTAAAAACACACTGGTCAGAAACAAAGTGGTCAGAAACACAGTGGTCGGAAATACAGTTGTCAGAAACACAGTGGTCATAAACACAGTGGTCAGAAACACCCAGGTAAGAAACACAGTGGTCAGAAGCACAGTGGTCAGAAACACACTGGTCAGAAACACACTGGTCAGAAACAAAGTGGTCAGAAACACAGTGGTAGGAAACACACTGGTCAGAAACACGCTGTTCAGAAACACACTGGTCAGAAACACACTGGACAGAAACACACTGGTCAGAAACACGGTGGTCAGAAACACACTGGTCAGAAACACGCTGGTCAGAAACACACTGGACAGAAACACAGTGGTCAGAAACACACTGGTCAGACAGACACCGGTCAGAAACACAGTGGTCAGAAACACACTGGTCAGACAGACACCGGTCAGAAACACAGTGGTCAGAAACACACTGGTCAGACAGACACCGGTCAGAAACACAGTGGTCAGAAACACACTGGTCAGACAGACACCGGTCAGAAACACAGTGGTCAGAAACACACTGGTCAGACAGACACCGGTCAGAAACACAGTGGTCAGAAACACACTGGTCAGACAGACACCGGTCAGAAACACAGTGGTCAGAAACACACTGGTCAGACAGACACCGGTCAGAAACACAGTGGTCAGAAACACACTGGTCAGACAGACACCGGTCAGAAACACAGTGGTCAGAAACACACTGGTCAGACAGACACCGGTCAGAAACACAGTGGTCAGAAACACACTGGTCAGACAGACACCGGTCAGAAACACAGTGGTCAGAAACACACTGGTCAGACAGACACCGGTCAGAAACACAGTGGTCAGAAACACACTGGTCAGACAGACACCGGTCAGAAACACAGTGGTCAGAAACACACTGGTCAGACAGACACCGGTCAGAAACACAGTGGTCAGAAACACACTGGTCAGACAGACACCGGTCAGAAACACAGTGGTCAGAAACACACTGGTCAGACAGACACCGGTCAGAAACACAGTGGTCAGAAACACACTGGTCAGACAGACACCGGTCAGAAACACAGTGGTCAGAAACACACTGGTCAGACAGACACCGGTCAGAAACACAGTGGTCAGAAACACACTGGTCAGACAGACACCGGTCAGAAACACAGTGGTCAGAAACACACTGGTCAGACAGACACCGGTCAGAAACACAGTGGTCAGAAACACACTGGTCAGACAGACACCGGTCAGAAACACAGTGGTCAGAAACACACTGGTCAGACAGACACCGGTCAGAAACACAGTGGTCAGAAACACACTGGTCAGACAGACACCGGTCAGAAACACAGTGGTCAGAAACACACTGGTCAGACAGACACCGGTCAGAAACACAGTGGTCAGAAACACACTGGTCAGACAGACACCGGTCAGAAACACAGTGGTCAGAAACACACTGGTCAGACAGACACCGGTCAGAAACACAGTGGTCAGAAACACACTGGTCAGACAGACACCGGTCAGAAACACAGTGGTCAGAAACACACTGGTCAGACAGACACCGGTCAGAAACACAGTGGTCAGAAACACACTGGTCAGACAGACACCGGTCAGAAACACAGTGGTCAGAAACACACTGGTCAGACAGACACCGGTCAGAAACACAGTGGTCAGAAACACACTGGTCAGACAGACACCGGTCAGAAACACAGTGGTCAGAAACACACTGGTCAGACAGACACCGGTCAGAAACACAGTGGTCAGAAACACACTGGTCAGACAGACACCGGTCAGAAACACAGTGGTCAGAAACACACTGGTCAGACAGACACCGGTCAGAAACACAGTGGTCAGAAACACACTGGTCAGACAGACACCGGTCAGAAACACAGTGGTCAGAAACACACTGGTCAGACAGACACCGGTCAGAAACACAGTGGTCAGAAACACACTGGTCAGACAGACACCGGTCAGAAACACAGTGGTCAGAAACACACTGGTCAGACAGACACCGGTCAGAAACACAGTGGTCAGAAACACACTGGTCAGACAGACACCGGTCAGAAACACAGTGGTCAGAAACACACTGGTCAGACAGACACCGGTCAGAAACACAGTGGTCAGAAACACACTGGTCAGACAGACACCGGTCAGAAACACAGTGGTCAGAAACACACTGGTCAGACAGACACCGGTCAGAAACACAGTGGTCAGAAACACACTGGTCAGACAGACACCGGTCAGAAACACAGTGGTCAGAAACACACTGGTCAGACAGACACCGGTCAGAAACACAGTGGTCAGAAACACACTGGTCAGACAGACACCGGTCAGAAACACAGTGGTCAGAAACACACTGGTCAGACAGACACCGGTCAGAAACACAGTGGTCAGAAACACACTGGTCAGACAGACACCGGTCAGAAACACAGTGGTCAGAAACACACTGGTCAGACAGACACCGGTCAGAAACACAGTGGTCAGAAACACACTGGTCAGACAGACACCGGTCAGAAACACAGTGGTCAGAAACACACTGGTCAGACAGACACCGGTCAGAAACACAGTGGTCAGAAACACACTGGTCAGACAGACACCGGTCAGAAACACAGTGGTCAGAAACACACTGGTCAGACAGACACCGGTCAGAAACACAGTGGTCAGAAACACACTGGTCAGACAGACACCGGTCAGAAACACAGTGGTCAGAAACACACTGGTCAGACAGACACCGGTCAGAAACACAGTGGTCAGAAACACACTGGTCAGACAGACACCGGTCAGAAACACAGTGGTCAGAAACACACTGGTCAGACAGACACCGGTCAGAAACACAGTGGTCAGAAACACACTGGTCAGACAGACACCGGTCAGAAACACAGTGGTCAGAAACACACTGGTCAGACAGACACCGGTCAGAAACACAGTGGTCAGAAACACACTGGTCAGAAACACAGTGGTGAGAAACACATTGGTCAGAAACACACTGGTCAGAAACACAGTGGCCAGAAACACACTGGTCACAAACACAGTGGTGAGAAATACACTGGTCAGAAACACACACTTCAGAAACACAATGTTCAGAAACACAGTGGTCAGAAACACAGTGGTCAGAAACAGAGTGGTCTGAAACACAGTGGTCAGAAACACACTATTCAGAAACACAGTGGTCAGAAACACACTGGAAAGAATCACAGTTGTGAGAAACACACTGGTCAGGAACATAGTGTTCAGAAACACACTGATCAGGAACACACTGGTCTAAAACACACTAGTGGGAAACACAGTGGTCAGAAACACAGTGGTCAGAAACACACTGGTCAGAAAGACAGTTGTCAGACACACACTGGTCACAAACACAGTGGTCAGAAACACAGTGGTCAGAAACAAAGTGCTCAAAAACACACAAGTAAGAAACACACTGGTCAGTAACATAGAGGTCAGAAGCACACTGGTCAGAAGCATACTGGTCATAAACACAGTGGTCAGAAAGACAGTGGTCAGAAACACACTGGTCAGAAACACACTGGTCAGAAACACCATGGTCAGAAACACACTAGCCAGAAACAGAGTGGTCAGAAACACAGTGTTTAGAAGCACGGTGTTCAGAAACACAGCTGTCAGAAGCACAGTGGTCATAAACACAGTGGTTTGAAACACACTGTTCAGAAACACAGCAGTCAGAAACACATTGGTCAGAAACACGGTGGTAGGAAACACACTGGTCAGAAACACGCTGTTCAGAAACACACTGGTCAGAAACACACTGGTCAGAGACACGGTCGTCAGAACCACAGTGGTCAGAAAAACAGTGGTCAGAAACACACTGGTCAGAAAAACACTGGTCAGAAACACAGTGGTCAGAAACACAATGGTCAGAAACACACTGGTCAGAAACACAGTGGTCAGAAACACACTGGTCAGAAACACAGTGGTGAGAAACACAGTGGTCAGAAACACACTGGTCAGGAACACAGTGGTCAGAAACACACTGGTCACAAACACAGTGGTGAGAAATACACTGGTCAGAAACACACACTTCAGAAACACACTGTTCAGAAACACAGTGGTCAGAAACACAGTGGTCAGAAACAGAGTGGTCTGAAACACAGTGGTTAGAAACACACTATTCAGAAACACAGTGGTCAGAAACACACTGGTAAGAATCACAGTTGTGAGAAACACACTGGTCAGAAACATAGTGTTCAGAAACACACTGGTCAGGAACACACTGGTCGGAAACACAGTGGTCAGAAACACACTGATCAGGAACACACTGGTCTAAAACACACTAGTGGGAAACACAGTGGTCAGAAACACAGTGGTCAGAAACACACTGGTCAGAAACACAGTAGTCAGAAACACAGTTGTCAGACACACACTGGTCACAAACACAGTGGTCAGAAACAAAGTGCTCAAAAACACACAAGTAAGAAACACACTGGTCAGTAACATAGTGGTCAGAAGCACACTGGCCAGAAACATACTGGTCATAAATACAGTGGTCAGAAAGACAGTGGTCAGAAACACACTGGTCAGAAATACAGTAGTCAGAAACACAGTGGTCGGAAACACAGTGGTCAGACACACACTGGTCAGAAACGCAGTGGCCCGAAACACACTGGTCAGAAGCATACTGGTCATAAACACAGTGCTCAGAAACCGAGTTGTCAGAAACACACTGGTCGGAAACACAGTGGTCAGACACACACTGGTCAGAAACGCAGTGGCCCGAAACACACTGGTCAGAAGCATACTGGTCATAAACACAGTGCTCAGAAACCGAGTTGTCAGAAACACACTGGTCGGAAACACAGTGGTCAGACACACACTGGTCAGAAACGCAGTGGCCCGAAACACACTGGTCAGAAGCATACTGGTCATAAACACAGTGCTCAGAAACCGAGTTGTCAGAAACACACTGGTCGGAAACACAGTGGTCAGACACACACTGGTCAGAAACGCAGTGGCCCGAAACACACTGGTCAGAAGCATACTGGTCATAAACACAGTGCTCAGAAACCGAGTTGTCAGAAACACACTGGTCGGAAACACAGTGGTCAGACACACACTGGTCAGAAACGCAGTGGCCCGAAACACACTGGTCAGAAGCATACTGGTCATAAACACAGTGCTCAGAAACCGAGTTGTCAGAAACACACTGGTCGGAAACACAGTGGTCAGACACACACTGGTCAGAAACGCAGTGGCCCGAAACACACTGGTCAGAAGCATACTGGTCATAAACACAGTGCTCAGAAACCGAGTTGTCAGAAACACACTGGTCGGAAACACAGTGGTCAGACACACACTGGTCAGAAACGCAGTGGCCCGAAACACACTGGTCAGAAGCATACTGGTCATAAACACAGTGCTCAGAAACCGAGTTGTCAGAAACACACTGGTCGGAAACACAGTGGTCAGACACACACTGGTCAGAAACGCAGTGGCCCGAAACACACTGGTCAGAAGCATACTGGTCATAAACACAGTGCTCAGAAACCGAGTTGTCAGAAACACACTGGTCGGAAACACAGTGGTCAGACACACACTGGTCAGAAACGCAGTGGCCCGAAACACACTGGTCAGAAGCATACTGGTCATAAACACAGTGCTCAGAAACCGAGTTGTCAGAAACACACTGGTCGGAAACACAGTGGTCAGACACACACTGGTCAGAAACGCAGTGGCCCGAAACACACTGGTCAGAAGCATACTGGTCATAAACACAGTGCTCAGAAACCGAGTTGTCAGAAACACACTGGTCAGAAACACACTGGTCAGAGACACAGTGGTCAGAAACACAGTGGTCAGAAACACACTGGTCAGAAACACACTGGTCAGAAAAACACTGGTCAGAAACACAGTGGTCAGAAACACAATGGTGAGAAACACACTGGTCAGAAACACAGTGGTCAGAAACACACTGGTCAGAAACACAGTGGTGAGATACACATTGGTCAGAAACACACTGGTCAGAAACACAGTGGCCAGAAACACACTGGTCACAAACACAGTGGTGAGAAATACACTGGTCAGAAACACACACTTCAGAAACACACTGTTCAGAAACACAGTAGTCAGAAACACAGTGGTCAGACACACAGTGGTCACACACACAATGGTCAGAAACACAGTGGTCAGACACACAGTGGTCACACACACAATGGTCAGAAACACAGTGGTCAGACACACAGTGGTCACACACACAATGGTCAGAAACACAGTGGTCAGACACACAGTGGTCACACACACAATGGTCAGAAACACAGTGGTCAGACACACAGTGGTCACACACACAATGGTCAGAAACACAGTGGTCAGACACACAGTGGTCACACACACAATGGTCAGAAACACAGTGGTCAGAAACTCAGTGGTCAGAAACACTGTGCTCAGAAACACACTGGTCAGAAACACCATGGTCAGAAACACACTAGCCAGAAACAGAGTGGTCAGAAACACAGTGTTTAGAAACACGGTGTTCAGAAACACAGCTGTCAGAAGCACAGTGGTCATTAACACAGTGGTTTGAAACACACTGTTCAGAAACACAGTAGTCAGAAACACATTGGTCAGAAACACGGTGGTAGGAAACACACTGGTCAGAAACACGCTGTTCAGAAATACACTGGTCAGAAACACACTGGTCAGAGACACGATTGTCAGAAACACAGTTGTCAGAAACACACTGGTCAGAAACACACTGGTCAGAAAAACACTGGTCAGAAACACAGTGGTCAGAAACACAGTGGTCAGACACACACTGGTCAGAAACACAGTGGTCAGAAACACAGTGGTCAGACACACACTGGTCAGAAACACAGTGGTCAGAAACACAGTGGTCTGAAACACAGTGGTCAGAAACACACTATTCAGAAACACAGTGGTCAGAAACACACTGGTAAGAATCACAGTTGTGAGAAACACACTGGTCAGAAACATAGTGTTCAGAAACACACTGGTCAGGAACACACTGGTCGGAAACACGGTGGTCAGAAACATACTGATCAGGAACACACTGGTCTAAAACACACTAGTGGGAAACACAGTGGTCAGAAACACAGTGGTCAGAAACACACTGGTCAGAAACACAGTGGTCAGAAACACAGTTGTCAGACACACACTGGTCACAAACACAGTGGTCAGAAACACAGTGGTCAGAAACAGAGTGGTCAGAAACACAGTGGTCAGAAACACACTGGTCAGAAACATAGTGTTCAGAAACACACTGGTCAGGAACACACTGGTCGGAAACACAGTGGTCAGAAACACACTGATCAGGAACACACTGGTCTAAAACACACTGGTCAGAAACACAGTGGTCAGAAACACAGTTGTCAGACACACACTGGTCACAAACACAGTGGTCAGAAACACAGTGGTCAGAAACAAAGTGCTAAAAAACACACAAGTAAGAAACACACTGGTCAGTAACATAGTGGTCAGAAGCACACTGGTCAGAAACATACTGGTCATAAACACAGTGGTCAGAAAGACAGTGGTCAGAAACACACTGGTCAGAAACACACTGGTCAGAAACACACTGGTAAAAACACACTGGTCAGAAACACAGTGGTAAAAAATACAGTGTTCAGAGACACTCTGGTCAGCAACACACTGGTCAGAAACACACTGGTCAAAAACATCGTGGTCAGAAGCACACTAGCCAGAAACAGAGTGGTCAGAAACACAGTGTTTAGAAACACGGTGTTCATAAACACAGCTGTCAGAAGCAGAGTGGTCATAAACACAGTGGTTTGAAACACACTGGTCAGGAACACCATGGTCAGAAACACACTAGCCAGAAACAGAGTGGTCAGA
The DNA here is from genome assembly GCA_023375785.1 of Penium margaritaceum. Lineage (NCBI taxonomy): Eukaryota > Viridiplantae > Streptophyta > Zygnematophyceae > Desmidiales > Peniaceae > Penium > Penium margaritaceum. The sequence goes on from SZWC01001488.1 coordinate 118,054, forward strand.
AACACAGTGTTTAGAAACACGGTGTTCATAAACACAGCTGTCAGAAGCAGAGTGGTCATAAACACCGTGGTTTGAAACACACTGTTCAGAAACACAGTAGTCAGAAACACATTGGTCAGAAACACGGTGGTAGAAAACACACTGGTCAGAAACACGCTGTTCAGAAACTCACTGGTCAGGAACACACTGGTCAGAGACACGGTGGTCAGAAACATAGTGGTCAGAAACACACTGGTCAGAAACACACTGGTCAGAAAAACACTGGTCAGAAACACAGTGGTCAGAAACACAATGGTCAGAAATACACTGGTCAGAAACACAGTGGTCAGAAACACACTGGTCAGAAACACTGTGGTGAGAAACACATTGGTCAGAAACACACTGGTCAGAAACACAGTGGCCAGAAACACACTGGTCACAAACACAGTGGTGAGAAATACACTGGTCAGAAACACACACTTCAGAAACACACTGTTCAGAAACACAGTGGTCAGAAACACAGTGGTCAGAAACAGAGTGGTCTGAAACACAGTGGTCAGAAACACACTATTAAGAAACACAGTGGTCAGAAACACACTGGTAAGAATCACAGTTGTGAGAAACACACTGGTCAGAAACATAGTGTTCAGAAACACACTGGTCAGGAACACACTGGTCGGAAACACAGTGGTCAGAAACACACTGGTAAGAATCACAGTTGTGAGAAACACACTGGTCAGAAACATAGTGTTCAGAAACACACTGGTCAGGAACACACTGGTCGGAAACACAGTGGTCAGAAAAACACTAATCAGGAACACACTGGTCAGAAACACAGTGGTCAGAAACACAGTGGTCAGAAACAAAGTGCTAAAAAACACACTAGTGGGAAACACACTGGTCAGAAACACAGTGGTCAGAAACACAGTTGTCAGACACACACTGGTCACAAACACAGTGGTCAGAAACACAGTGGTCAGAAACAAAGTGCTAAAAAACACACAAGTAAGAAACACACTGGTCACAAACACAGTGGTCAGAAACACAGTGGTCAGAAACAAAGTGCTAAAAAACACACAAGTAAGAAACACACTGGTCAGTAACATAGTGGTCAGAAGCACAATGGTCAGAAACATACTGGTCATGAATACAGTGGTCAGAAAGACAGTGGTCAGAAACACACTGGTCAGAAACACACTGGTCAGAAACACACTGGTAAAAACACACTGGTCAGAAACACAGTGGTAAAAAACACAGTGTTCAGAAACACTTTGGTCAGAAACACACTGGTCAGAAACACACTGGTCAAAAACATCGTGGTCAGAAGCACACTGGTCAAAAACACACTGGTCAGAGACATAGTGTTCTGAAACACAGTGGTCAGAAACACACTGGTCAGAAACACCATGGTCAGAAACACACTAGCCAGAAACAGAGTGGTCAGAAACACAGTGTTTAGAAACACGGTGTTCAGAAACACAGTGGTCAGAAACACAGTGTTTAGAAACACGGTGTTCAGAAACACAGCTGTCAGAAGCACAGTGGTCATAAACACAGTGGTTTGAAACACACTGTTCAGAAACACAGTAGTCAGAAACACATTGGTCAGAAACACAGTGGTAGGAAACACACTGGTCAGAAATTCGCTGTTCAGAAACACACTGGTCAGAAACACATTGGTCAGAGACACGGTGGTCAGAAACACAGTGGTCAGAAACACACTGGTCAGAAACAAACTGGTCAGAAAAACACTGGTCAGAAAGACAGTGGTCAGAAACACAATGGTCAGAAACACACTGGTCAGAAACACAGTGGTCAGAAACACACTGGTCAGAAACACAGTGGTGAGAAACACATTGGTCAGAAACACACTGGTCAGAAACACAGTGGTCAGAAACACACTGGTAAGAATCACAGTTGTGAGAAACACACTGGTCAGAAACATAGTGTTCAGAAACACACTGGTCAGGAACACACTGGTCGGAAACACAGTGGTCAGAAACACACTGGTCAGGAAAACACTGGTCTAAAACACACTAGTGGGAAACACAGTGGTCAGAAACACAGTGGTCAGAAACACACTAGTCAGAAACACAGTGGTCAGAAACACGGTTGTCAGACACACACTGGTCACAAACACAGTGGTCAGAAACACAGTGGTCAGAAAGAAAGTGCTCAAAAACACACAAGAAAGAAACACACTGGTCAGTAGCATTGTGGTCAGAAGCACACTGGTCAGAAACATACTGGTCATAAATACAATGGTCAGAAAGACAGTGGTCAGAAACACACTGGTCAGAAACACACTGGTCGGAAACACACTGGTAAAAACACACTGGTCAGAAACACAGTGGTAAAAAATACAGTGTTCAGAAACCCTCTGGTCAGAAACACACTGGTCAGAAACACACTGGTCAAAAACATCGTGGTCAGAAGCACACTGGTTGAAAACACACTGGTCAGAGACATAGTGATCTGAAACACGGTGGTCAGAAACACACTGGTCAGAAACACCATGGTCAGAAACACACTAGCCAGAAACAGAGTGGTCAGAAACACAGTGTTTAGAAACACGGTGTTCAGAAACACAGCTGTCAGAAGCACAGTGGTCAGAAACACACTGGTCAGAAACACCATGGTCAGAAACACACTAGCCAGAAACAGAGTGGTCAGAAACACAGTGTTTAGAAACACGGTGTTCAGAAACACAGCTGTCAGAAGCACAGTGGTCACAAACACAGAGGTTTGAACCACACTGTTCAGAAACACAGTGGTCAGAAACACATTGGTCAGAAACACAGTGGTCAGAAACACACTGGTTCGAAACATAGTAGACAAAAACACACCGGTCAGAGACAGACTAGTCAGAAACATGCTGGTAGGAAACACGGTGGTCAAAAACACAGTGGTCAGACACAAAGTGGTCAGAAACACAGTGATCATAAGCACAGTGGTCAGAAACACACTGGTCAGAAACAAAGTGGTCAGAAACACAGTGGTCGGAAACACACTGGTCAGAAACACGCTGTTCAGAAACACACTGGTCAGAAACACACTGGTCAGAGACACAGTGGTCAGAAACACAGTGGTCACAAACACACTGGTCAGAAACACACTGGTCAGAGACACGGTGGTCAGAAACACAGTGGTCAGAAACACGCTGTTCAGAAACACACTGGTCAGAAACACGCTGGTCAGAAACACACTGGTCAGAAACACGCTGGTCAGAAACACACTGGTCAGAAACACGCTGGTCAGAAACACACTGGTCAGAAACACGCTGGTCAGAAACACACTGGTCAGAAACACGCTGGTCAGAAACACACTGGTCAGAAACACGCTGGTCAGAAACACACTGGTCAGAAACACGCTGGTCAGAAACACACTGGTCAGAAACACGCTGGTCAGAAACACACTGGTCAGAAACACGCTGGTCAGAAACACACTGGTCAGAAACACGCTGGTCAGAAACACACTGGTCAGAAACACGCTGGTCAGAAACACACTGGTCAGAAACACGCTGGTCAGAAACACACTGGTCAGAAACACGCTGGTCAGAAACACACTGGTCAGAAACACGCTGGTCAGAAACACACTGGTCAGAAACACGCTGGTCAGAAACACACTGGTCAGAAACACGCTGGTCAGAAACACACTGGTCAGAAACACGCTGGTCAGAAACACACTGGTCAGAAACACGCTGGTCAGAAACACACTGGTCAGAAACACGCTGGTCAGAAACACACTGGTCAGAAACACGCTGGTCAGAAACACACTGGTCAGAAACACGCTGGTCAGAAACACACTGGTCAGAAACACGCTGGTCAGAAACACACTGGTCAGAAACACGCTGGTCAGAAACACACTGGTCAGAAACACGCTGGTCAGAAACACACTGGTCAGAAACACGCTGGTCAGAAACACACTGGTCAGAAACACGCTGGTCAGAAACACACTGGTCAGAAACACGCTGGTCAGAAACACACTGGTCAGAAACACGCTGGTCAGAAACACACTGGTCAGAAACACGCTGGTCAGAAACACACTGGTCAGAAACACGCTGGTCAGAAACACACTGGTCAGAAACACGCTGGTCAGAAACACACTGGTCAGAAACACAGTGGTCAGAAACACACTGGTAAGAAACACAGTGGTCATTAACAAGCTGGTCAGAAACACAGCGGTCAGAAGCACAGTGGTCAGAGACACAGTGGTCAGAAACACAGTGGTCAGAAACAATGTGGTCATAAACACAATGGACAGAAACACACTAGTCATAAACAGAGTGGTTAGAAACACACTGGTCAGAAACACAGTGGTCAGAAATACACTGTTCAGAAACACTTTGGTGAGAAACACACTGGTCAGAAACAGACTGGTCAGAAACATAATGGGCAAAAACACAGTGGTCAGAAACACACTGGTCAAACACACAGTGTTCAGAAACACACTGATGAAAAACACAGTGGTCAGAAACACAGTGGTCTGAAACACACTGGTAAAAAACACAGTGGTCAGAAACACAGTGGTCTAAAATACACTGGTCATAAGCACACTGTTCAGAAACATAGTGGTCACACCTACACTGGTCAGAAACACACTGGTCAGAAACACACTGGTCAGAAACACACTGGTCGAAAACACAGTGGTCAGAAACAAAGTGGTCAGAAACACAATGGTCAGAAACACACTGGTGCGACACACACTGGCCAGAAACAGAGTGGTCTGAAACACACTGGTCACAAACACAGTGGTCAGGAACACAGTGGTCAGACACACACTGGTCACAAACACAGTGGTCAGGAACACAGTGGTCAGACACACACTGGTCACAAACACAGTGGTCAGGAACACAGTGGTCAGACACACACTGGTCACAAACACAGTGGTCAGGAACACAGTGGTCAGACACACACTGGTCACAAACACAGTGGTCAGGAACACAGTGGTCAGACACACACTGGTCACAAACACAGTGGTCAGGAACACAGTGGTCAGACACACACTGGTCACAAACACAGTGGTCAGGAACACAGTGGTCAGACACACACTGGTCACAAACACAGTGGTCAGGAACACAGTGGTCAGACACACACTGGTCACAAACACAGTGGTCAGGAACACAGTGGTCAGACACACACTGGTCACAAACACAGTGGTCAGGAACACAGTGGTCAGACACACACTGGTCACAAACACAGTGGTCAGGAACACAGTGGTCAGACACACACTGGTCACAAACACAGTGGTCAGGAACACAGTGGTCAGACACACACTGGTCACAAACACAGTGGTCAGGAACACAGTGGTCAGACACACACTGGTCACAAACACAGTGGTCAGGAACACAGTGGTCAGACACACACTGGTCACAAACACAGTGGTCAGGAACACAGTGGTCAGACACACACTGGTCACAAACACAGTGGTCAGGAACACAGTGGTCAGACACACACTGGTCACAAACACAGTGGTCAGGAACACAGTGGTCAGACACACACTGGTCACAAACACAGTGGTCAGGAACACAGTGGTCAGACACACACTGGTCACAAACACAGTGGTCAGGAACACAGTGGTCAGACACACACTGGTCACAAACACAGTGGTCAGGAACACAGTGGTCAGACACACACTGGTCACAAACACAGTGGTCAGGAACACAGTGGTCAGAAACACAGTGGTCAGAAACACACTGGTCAGAAACACATTGGTCAGAAACACACAGGTCAGAAACACAGTGGTCAGAAACACACAGGTCACGAACACACTGGTCAGAAACACACAGGTCAGAAACACAGTGGTCAGAAACACGTTGGTCAGAAACACACTGGTCAGAAACAAAATGGTCAGAAAGACAGTGGTCATAAACAGAGTGGTAGAAACACAGTGGTCAGAAACATGGTGGTTAGAAACACTGTGCTCAGAGACACACTGGTCAGAATCAATGTGGTCAGAGACACACAGGTCAGGAACACACTAGTCATAACACAGTGGTCATAAACACATTGGTCAGAAACACAGTTGTTAGGAACTTAGTGGTCAGAAACACAGTTGTCACAAACACAGTGGTCAGAAACACAGTGGTCAGAAATACACTGGTCAGAAACACAGTGGTCAGACACACATTGGTCAGAAACACAGTGGTCAGAAACACACTGGTTCAAAACATAGTGGTCAGAAACACACTGGTCAGAAACACAGTAGTCAGAAACACGCTGGTGAGAAACGCAGTGGTCAGAAACACACTTGTCAGACACACAGTGGTCCAAGGCACAGTGATGAGAAGCACAGTGGTCATAAACACACTGGTCAGAAACAAAGTGGTCTAAAACACATAGTCAGAAACAAGCTATTAAGAAACACACTGGTCAGAAACACCCTGGTCCGAAACAAAGTGGTCGAAAACACACATATCAGAAACACACCGGTTGCAAACACACCGGTTAGGAACACACCGGTCAGAAACACAGTGGTCATAAACACACTGGTCAGAGACACACTGGTCAGAAACACAGTGGTCAGAAACACACTGGTCAGAAACACAGTGGTGAGAAACACACTGGTGAGAAACGCAGTGGTCAGAAACACACTGGTCACAAACACAGTGGTGAGGAACACACTGGTCAGCAACACACGGGTTAAGAACACACTGGTCAGAAACACAGTGGTCAGAAACATAGTGGCCACAAACACAGTGGTCTGAAACACAGTGGTAAGAAACACACTAGTCAGAAACACGGTGGTCAGAAACACACTGGTCAGAAACACACTGCTCAGAAACACAGTGGCCAGAAAAACATTGGTCAAACACACACTGGTCAGAATCATTGTGGTCAGAAGCACAGTGGTCAGAAACAAAGTCGTCAAAAACACACAGGTAAGAAACACACCGGTCAGAAACATAGTGGTCAGAAACACACTGGTCAGAAACACACCGGTCAGAAACACAGTGGTCAGAAAGACAGTGGTTAGAAACACACTGGTCAGAAACACACTGGTCAATAGCACACTGCTAAAAACACACTGGTCAGAAACAAAGTGGTCAGAAACACACAGGTCAGGAACACACTGGTCCGAACAAAGTGGTCTTAGACACATTGGTCACAAACACAGTTGTCAAAAACACAGTGGTCATAAACATAGTGGTCAGAAACACACTGATAAGAACCACAGCATTCAGAAACACATTGGTCTGAAACACAGTGGTCCGAAACACATTGGTTCAAAAAATAGTGGTCAGAAACGCACTGGTCAGAGACACAGTAGTCAGAAACACGATGGCAAGAAACACAGTGGTCAGAAACACACTGGTCAGACATACAGTGGTCAGAAACATAGTCATCAGAAGCACAGTGCTCGGAAACACAATGGTCAGAAACAAAGTGGTCAGAAACACAGTGGTCAGAAACACAATGGTCAGAAACACGTTGTTCAGTAACACACTGGTCAGAAACACACTGGTCAGAGACACAGTGGTCAGAAACACAGTGGTCAGAAACACACTGGTCAGAAACACACTGGTCAGAAACACAGTGGTCAGAAACACAATGGTCAGAAACACGTTGTTCAGTAACACACTGGTCAGAAACACACTGGTCAGAGACACAGTGGTCAGAAACACAGTGGTCAGAAACACACTGGTCAGAAACACACTGGTAAAAAACACACTGGTCAGGAACACAGTGGTCAGAAACACACTGGTCAGAAACACACTGGTCAGAAACACAGTGGTCAGAAACAAACTGGTCAGAAACAATGTGGTGAGAAACACATTGGTCAGAAACACACTGGTCAGAAACACAGTGGTCAGAAACACACTGGTCAGAAACACACTGGTCAGAAACACAGTGGTCAGAAACAAACTGGTCAGAAACAATGTGGTGAGAAACACATTGGTCAGAAACACACTGGTCAGAAACACAGTAGTCAGAAACACACTAGTCAGAAACACAGTGGTCAAAAACACACTGGTCAGAAACACAATGGTGAGAAACACATTGGTCGGAAAGACACTGGTCAGAAACACAGTGGTCAGAAACAAACTGGTCACAGACACAGTGGTGAGAAACACGCTGGTCAGAAACACACGGGTCAGAAACACACTGGTCAGATACACAGTGGTCAGAAACACAGAGGTCAGAAACACACTGGTCAGAAACGCAGTGGTCTGAAACACCGTGGTCAGAAACAAACTAGTCAGAAACACAGTGTCAGAAACAAACTGGTCAGAAACACACTGGTCAGAAACACACTCGTCAGAAACACAGTGGTCAGACACACACTGGTCAGAAACACAGTGGTTAGAAACACAGTTGTCAGAAACAAAGTGGTCAGAAACACACTTGTCAGAAACACACTTGTCAAAGATACAATGGTCAGAAAGACAGTGGTTAGAAACACACTCGTCAGAAACACACTGGTCAGAAACACACTGGTAAAAACACACAGGTCAGAAACACAGTGGTCAGAAGCACAGTGTTCAGAAACACACTGGTCAAAGATACAATGGTCAGAAAGACAGTGGTTAGAAACACACTCGTCAGAAACACACTGGTCAGAAACACACTGGTAAAAACACACAGGTCAGAAACACAGTGGTCAGAAGCACAGTGTTCAGAAACACCCTGGTCAGAAACACACTGGTCAGAAACACAGTGGTCAAAAACATCGTGGTCAGAAGCACATTGGTCAGAAACACACTGGTCAGAGACAAAGTGATCAGAAACACAGTGGTCAGAAACACACTGGTCAGAAACACAGTGGTCAAAAACATCGTGGTCAGAAGCACATTGGTCAGAAACACACTGGTCAGAGACAAAGTGATCAGAAACACAGTGGTCAGAAACACACTGGTCAGAAACACACTGGTCAGAAACACACTGTTCAGAAACACTGTGGTCAGAAACACAGTGGTCAGAAACACACTGGCCAGAAACAGAGTGGTCAGAAACACACTGGTCAAAAACAGAGTGGGCGGACACAGTGGTCATAAACACAGTGGTCAGAAACACACTGGTAAGAAACACAGTGGTCATTAACAAGCTGGTCAGAAACACAGTGGTAAGAAACACAGTGGTCAAGAACACAGTGGTCAGAAACACAGTGGTCAGAAACACTGTGGTCAGAATCACACTGGTCAGAAACACACCAGTAAGAAGCACAGTGGTCAGAAACACACTGGTCAGAAGAAAACTGGTCTGAAACACAGTGGTCAGAAACACAGTGGTCAGAAACACACTGGTCAGAAACACATTGGTCAGAACCAGACTGGTGAGAATCACACAGGTCAAAAACACAGTGGTAAGAAACACAGTGGTCTGAAAGACAGTGGTCAGAAACACACGGGTCGACAACACAGTTGTCACACCCACAATGGTCAGAAACACACTGGTCAGAAACACAGTTGTCAGAAACACAGTGGTCGAAAACACAGTGGTCAGAAAGACACTGGTCAGAAACACACTGGTCAGAAATACATTGGTCAGACACACACTGACCAGAAACACAGTGGTCATAAACACAGTGGTCAAAAACACAGTCATCAGAACAATAGGGGTCAGAAACACTGTGGTCAGAAACACTATGGTCTGAAACACAGTGCTCAGAAACACACTGGACAGAAACACAGGGCTCAGAAACACAGGGGTCAGAAACACAGTGCTCAGAATCACACTAGTCAGAAATACAGTGGTCAGAAACCTACTGGTCAGAAACAAACTGGTTTGAAGCCCAGTGGTCAGAAACACAGTGGTCAGAAACACACTGGTCAGAAAAACATTGGTCAGAAACACACTGGTCAGAAACACACAGGTCAGAAACATAGTGGTTATAACACACAGGTCACGAACACAGTGGTCAGAAACACACAGGTCAGAAACACAGTGGTCAGAACCACAATGGTCCGAAACACAGTGGTCAGAATCACACTGGTCAGAAACAAAACTGGTCAGAATGACAGTGGTCATAAACAGAAAGGTCGGAAACACAGTGGTCAGAAACATGGTGGTCAGAAACACTGTGGTCAGAAACACACTGGTCAGAAACAAAGTGGTCAGAGACTTACAGGTCAGGAACACACTGGTCAGAATACAGTGGTCATAAACACATTGGTCAGAAACACAGTTCTCAGGAACACAGTGGTCAGAAACGCAGAAGTCAAAAACACAGTGATCATAAACACAGTGGTCAGAAACACGCTGGTCAGAAACACAGTCGTCAGACACACATTGGTCAGAAACAAAGTGGTCAGAAACGCACTGGTTCGAAACATAGTGGTCAGAAACACACATCGTAAGAAACACAGTAGTCAGAAACACGCTCGTAAGAAACACAGTGGACAGAAACACACTGGTCAGACACACATTGGTCAGAGGCACAGCGATCAGAAGCACAGTGGTCAGAAACACACTGGTAAGAAACACAGTGGACAGAAACACACTGGTCAGACACACATTGGTCAGAGGCACAGCGATCAGAAGCACAGTGGTCAGAAACACACTGGTCAGAAACAAAGTGGTCTAAAACACAGTTGTCAGAAACACACTGGTCAGAAACACACTGGTCAGAAACACACTGGTCAGAAACACGCTGGTCAAAAACACACTGGTCAGAAACACAGTCGTCAGAAACACAATGGTCAAAAACACGGTGGTCAGAAACACACTGGTCAGAAACACACTGGTCAGAAACACGCTGGTCAAAAACACACTGGTCAGAAACACAGTCGTCAGAAACACAATGGTCAAAAACACGGTGGTCAGAAACTCACTGGTCAGAAATACACTTGTCAGAAACTCAGTTGTCATAAATGCAGTGGTCAGAAACACACTGGTCAGAAACACAGTGGTCAGAAACATACTGGTCAGAAACACAGTGGTGAGAAACACAGTGGTCAGAAACACACTGGTCAGAACCAAAGTGGTCAGAAACACACTGGTCACAAACACAGTGGTGAGGAACACACTGGTCAGAAACACACGGGTCAGAAACACACTGGTCAGAAACACAGTGGTGAGAAACACAGTGGCCAGAAACACAGTGGACTCAAACGCAGTGGTCAGAAACACACTCGTCAGAACCACAGTGGTCAGAAACACACTGGTCAGAAACACACTGGTCAGAAACACAGTGGTCAGAAACACAGTGGTCAGACACACACTAGTCAGGAACACAGTGGTCAGAAACACCGTGGTCAGAAACACAGTGGTCAGAAACACCGTGGTCAGAAACAGAGTGGTCAAAAACACACAGGTAAGAAACAGACTGGTCAGAAACATCGTGGTAAGAAACACAGTGGTCAGAAAGACAGTGGTCAGCAACACAGTGGTCAGAAAGACAGTGGTCAGAAACACACTGGTCAGAAACACACTAGTCAGACTGACACTGGTAAAAACACACTGGTCAGAAACACAGTGGTCAAAAACACACTGGTCAGAAACACACAGGTCAGAAACACACTGGTCAGAACACAGTGGTCAGAAACACAGTTATCAGCAACACAGTGGTCAGAAAAACAGCTGTCAGAAACACGGTGGTCATGAACGCACTGGTCAGAAACACACTCGTCAGAAACACAGTGGTCGGAAACACATTGGTCAGAAACATAGTGGTCAGCAACACACTTGTTCGAAACATATTGGTCAGAAGCACACTGGTCAGAAACACAGTAGTCAGAAAGACGCTTGTAAGAAACACAGTGGTCAGAATCACACTGGTCAGACACACAGTGGTCAGAAGAAAAGTGATCAGAATTACAGTTGTCAGAAACACACTGGTCAGAAACACACTCGTCAGAAACACAGTGGTGAGAAACACATTGGTGAGAATAACAATGGTCAGAAACACAGTGGTCGGAAACACGATGTACAGAAACACACTGGTCAGAAACATGCTGGTCAGAGGCACAGTGGTCAGAAACACAGTGGTCAGAAACACACTGGTCAGAAACACACTGGTCAGAAACACAGTGGTCAGAAACACACTGGTCAGAAACACAGTGGTCAGAAACACGATGTACAGAAACACACTGGTCAGAAACATGCTGGTCAGAGGCACAGTGGTCAGAAACACAGTGGTCAGAAACACACTGGTCAGAAACACACTGGTCAGAAACACAGTGTTCAGAAACACAGTGGTCAGAAACACACTGGTCAGAAACAAACTGTTCAGAAAGACACTGGTCAGAAACACACTGGTCAGAAACACAGTGGTGAGAAACACATTGGTCAGGAAAACAATGGTCAGAAACACAGTGGTCAGAAACACACTGGTCACAAACACAGTGGTGAGAAACACACTGGTCAGAAACACAGGGGTCAGAAAAACACTGGTCAGAATACAGTGGTCAGAAACACAGTGGTCAGAAACACTGTGGTCAGAAACACAGTGGTCTGAAACACAGTGGTCAGAAACACACTAGTCAGATACACAGAGGTCAGAAACACGCTGGTCAGAAACACACTGGTCAGAAACACATTGGTCAAAAACACAGTGGTCAGACACACACTGGTCAAAAACACAGTGGTCAGACACACAGTGGTAAGAAACAAAGTGGTCAAAAACACACAAGTCAGAAACACACGGGTCAGAAACACACTGGTCAGAAATACAGTGGTCAGAAAGACAGTGGTCAGAAACATGCTGGTCGAGAACACACTGGTCAGAAACAAACTGGTAAAAACACAATGGTCAGAAACACACTGGTCAGAAACACAGTGGTCAGAAACACACTGGTCAGAAACACACTGGTAAGAAACACAGTGGTCAGAAACACAATGGTCAGAAACACACTGGCCAGAAACAAAGTGGTCAGAAACACGTTTTTCAGAAACACTGTGGTCAGAAACACGAGGGTCAGAAACACAGTGGTTGGATAGAGTGGTCATAAACACAGTGGTCAGAAACACACTGGTCAGAATCACACTGGTCATAAACACACTGGTCAGAAACACAATGGTCAGAAACACAGTGGTCAGAAACATAGTCATCATAAACACAATGGTCACAAACACAGTGGTCAGAAACACACTGGTGAGAAACACGTTGGTCAGAAACACACTGGTGAGAACACACTGGTTAGAAACATAGTGTACAGAAACACACATGTTGGGAACACACTGGTCAGAAACACATAGGTCAGAAACACACTGGTCAAATACAGTGGTCAAGAACACAGTGGTCTGAAACACAGTGGTAAAAAACACACTGCTCAGAAACATAGTGGTCACAACCACACTGCTCAGAAACACACTGGTCAGAAACACACTCTTCAGAAACACACTGGTCAGAAACACACTGGTCAGAAACACACAGGTCGAAAACACAGTGATCAGAAACACAGTGGTCAGAAACACACTGGTCAGAAACACACTGGCCAGACACACACTGGCCAGAAACACAGTGGTCATGAACACAGTGGTCAAAAACACAGTTATCAGAAGAACAGGGGTCAGAAATACGGTGGTTCACAAACACAGTGGTCAGAAACACAGTGGTCAGAAAAACACTGGTCAGAAACACACTGGTCAGGAACACAGGGGTGAGAAACACAGTGGTCAGAAAACCACTTGTCATAAACACTGTGGTCATAAACACACTGGTCACAAACACGGTGGCGAGAAACACAGTGGTCAGAAACACACGGGTCATAAACAAACTGGTCCGAAACACAGTGGTCAGAAACACAGTGGTGAGAAACACTGTGGGCAGAAGCACACTAGTCAGAAACAAAGTGGTCAGAAACACACTGGTCAGAAACACATTGGTCAGAAACACAGTGGTCAGAAAGACAGGTGTCAGAAACACAACCTACAGATACACACCAGTCAGAAACACACTGGCAAGAACACACTGGTCAGAAACACAGTGGTCAGAAACAAAGAGGTTAAAAACACACAGGCAAGAAACACACTGGTCAGAAACATAGTGGTCAGAGACACACTGGTCAGAAACACACTGGTCAGAAACACAGTGGTCAGAAAGACAGGTGTCAGAAACACAACCGACAGATACACACCAGTCAGAAACACACTGGCAAGAACATACTGGTCAGAAACACAGTGGTAGAAAACACAGTGATCAGAAACCCAATGGTCAGAAACACAGTGGTCAAAAGCACACTGGTCAGAAACAGACTGGTCAGAAACACACTGGTAAGAAACACAGTGTTCAGAAACACACTGGCCAAAAATAGAGAGCTCAGAAACACAGTGCTCGGAAACATGGTGGTCAGAAACACAAGGGTCAGAAACACAGTGATCAGAAACACACTGGTCAGAAACACAATGGTCAGAAACACACTGGTCACAAACACGGTGGTGAGAAACACAGTGGTCAGAAACACACGGGTCAGAATCAATGTGGTCATGAACACAGTGGTCAGAAACACAGAGGTGAGAAACACAGTAGTCATAAACACACTAGTCGGAAACATAGTGGTCAGAAACACACTTGTCAGAAACACAGTGGTCAGAAACACACTGATCAGAAACAAACTGGTCTGAGATACAGTGGTCAGAAACACAGTGGTCAGAAACACACTGGTCAGAAACACATTGGTCAGAAACACACAGGTCAGAAACACAGTGGTCAGAAACACACTGATCAGAAACAAACTGGTCTGAGATACAGTGGTCAGAAACACAGTGGTCAGAAACACACTGGTCAGAAACACATTGGTCAGAAACACACAGGTCAGAAACACAGTGGTCAGAAACATACAGGTCACGAACACACTGCTCAGAAAGACACAGGTCACAAACACAGTGGTCAGAAACACGGTGGTCAGAAACACACTGGTCAGAAACAAAATGGTCAGAAAGACAGTGGTCATAAACAGAGTGGTCGGAAACACAGTGGTCAGAAACATGGTGGTTAGAAACACTGTGGTCAGAGACACACTGGTCAGAAACAAAGTGGTCAGAGACACCCAGGTCAGGAACACACTAGTCATAACACAGTGGTCATAAACACATTGGTCAGAAACACAGGTGGTACAAACTCATTAATCAGAAACACAGTTGTCACAAACACAGTGGTCAGAAACACAGTGGTCAGAAACACACTGGTCAGAAACACAGTGGTCAGACACACATTGGTCAGAAACACAGTGGTCAGAAACACACTGGTTCAAAACGTAGTGGTCAGAAACACACTGGTCAGAAACACAGTAGTCAGAAACACGTTGGTGAGAAACGCAGTGGTCAGAAACACACTGGTCAGAAACACAGTGGTCTAAAACACATGGTCAGAAACACCCTGGTCAGAAACAAGCCATTAAGAAACATACTGGTCAGAAACACACTGGTCAGAAACATAGTGGTCAAAAACACACATATCAAAAACACACCGGTCACAAACACACCGGTTAGGAACACACTGGTCAGAAACACAGTGGTCATAAACACATTGGTCAGAGACACACTGGTCAGAAACACAGTGGTCAGAAACACACTGGTCAGAAACACAGTGGTGACAAACACACTGGTCAGAAAGACAGTGGTCAGAAACACACTGGTCAGAAACACAGTGGTGAGGAACACACTGGTCAGCAATACATGGGTCAAGAACACACTGGTCAGAAACACAGTGGTCAGAAACATAGTGGCCACAAACACAGTGGTCTGAAACACAGTGGTCAGAAACACAGTAGTCAGAAACACGGTGGTCAGAAACACACTGGTCAGAAACACACTGGTCAGAAACATAGTGGTCAGAAAAACATTGGTCAAACACACACTGGCCAGAATCATTGTGGTCAGAAACACAGTGGTCAGAAACAAAGTCGTCAAAAAACACACAGGTAAGAAACACACCGGTCAGAAACATAGTGGTCAAAAACACACTGGTCAGAAACACACCGGTCCGAAACACAGTGGTCAGAAAGACAGTGGTTAGAAACACACTGGTCAGAAAGACACTGGTCAATAACACACTGCTAAAAACACACTGGTCAGAAACACTGCGGTAAAAAACACAGTGGTCAGAAAAGCACTGGTCAGAAACACACTGGTCAGAAACAAAGTGGTCAACAACACACAGGTCAGGAACACACTGGTCCGAACACAGTGGTCTTAGACACATTGGTCAGAAACACAGTTGTCAGAAACACAATGGTCAAAAACATAATGGTCAGAAACACATTGGTCTGAAACACAGTGGTCCGAAACACATCGGTTCGAAACATAGTGATCAGAAATGCACTTGTAAGAGACACAGTAGTCAGAAACACGATGGCAAGAAACACAGTGGTCATAAACATAGTGATCAGAAGCACAGTGCTCAGAAACACAATGGTCAGAAACAAAGTGGTCAGAAACACAGTGGTCAGAAACACACTGGTCAGAAACACGTTGTTCAGTAACACACTGGTCAGAAAAACTCTGGTCAGAGACACAGTGGTCAGAAATACAGTGGTCAGAAACACACTGGTCAGAAACACACTGGTAAAAAACACACTGGTCAGAAACACAGTGGTCAGAAACACACTGGTCAGAAACACACTGGTCAGAAACACAGTGGTCAGAAATACACTGGTCAGAAACACAGTGGTGAGAAACACATTGGTCAGAAACACAGTGTTCAGAAACACGGTGGTCAGAAACACAGTGGTCAAAAACACAGTGGTCAGAAACACTGTGGTCAGAAACACAGTGGTCAGAAACACACTGGTCAGAAACACAGTGGTCAGAAACACACTGGTCAGAAACACACTGGTCAGAAACACAGTGGTCAGAAATACACTGGTCAGAAACACAGTGGTGAGAAACACATTGGTCAGAAACACACTGGTCAGAAACACAGTAGTCAGTAAGGCTGCACACCAAATCCTAGGATTCGTGAATAAGATTCGTGAACCCGGATAAAGATTCGGATTCGGGGATCCGAATCCTTCATGAGGATTGGATTCGGGATTCGGAGATCCCTTTCCCTATTGTTTCAACATGGAAACAGGGATTCATGTGGCAGATTAGATGATTTTTACCTGCCTTCACCCATATGATTCGGAAAAGATTCGTGAATCTTACAGATTCGCGAATCCAGATTCGAATTTGTGAATCAAAGCCAGACCTGGATTCGGATTCGTGAATCCGAATCCAATCTGGGATCCGGGAATCTTACCCGGTGTGCACCCTTAGTAGTCAGAAACACACTAGTCAGAAACACAGTGGTCAGAAACACACTGGTCAGAAACACAATGGTGAGAAACACATTGGTCGGAAACACACTGGTCAGAAACACAGTGGTCAGAAGCAAACTGTTCACAGCCACAGTGGTGAGAAACACGCTGGTCAGAAACACACGGGTCAGAAACACACTGGTCAGAAACACAGTGGTCAGATACACAGTGGTCAGAAACACAGTGGTCAGAAACACACTGGTCAGAAACACAGTGGTCTGAAACACCGTGGTCAGAAACAAACTAGTCAGAAACACAGTGTCAGAAACAAACTGTTCAGAAACACACATGTCAGAAACACACTGGTCAGAAACACAGTGGTCAGACACACACTGGTCAGAAACACAGTGGTTAGAAACACAGTGGTTAGAAACACACTGGTCAGAAACACAGTGGTCAGAAACACACCTGTCAGAAACACAGTTGTCAGAAATACAATGGTCAGAGAGACAGTGGTTAGAAACACACTGGTCAGAAACACACTGGTCAGAAACACACTGGTAAAAACACACTGGTCATAAACACAGTGGTCAGAAGCACAGTGGTCAGAAACACCCTGGTCAGAAACACACTGGTCAGAAACACAGTGGTCAGAAACATCGTGGTCAGAAGCACATTGGTCAGAAACACACTGGTCAGAGACGAAGTGATCAGAAACACAGTGGTCAGAAACACACTGGTCAGAAACACACTGGTCAGAAACACACTGGTCAGAAACATCGTGGTCAGAAGCACATTGGTCAGAAACACACTGGTCAGAGACGAAGTGATCAGAAACACAGTGGTCAGAAACACACTGGTCAGAAACACACTGGTCAGAAACACACTGGTCAGAAACACGGTGGTCAGAAACACAGTGGTCAGAAACACACTGGCCAGAAACAGAGTGGTCAGAAACACAGTGTTCAGAAACACGGTGGTCAGAAACACACTGGTCAGAAACAGAGCGGTCGGACACAGTAGTCATAAGCACAGTGGTCAGAAACACAGTGGTCAGAAACACACTGGTCAGAAACACAGTGGTCAGAATCACACTGGACAGAAACACACTGGTCAGAAACACACTGGTAAGAAACACAGTGGTCATTAACAAGCTGGTCAGAAACACAGTGGTCAGAAACACAGTGGTCAGAAACACACTGGTCAGAAACACAGTGGTCAGAATCACACTGGACAGAAACACACTGGTCAGAAACACACTGGTAAGAAACACAGTGGTCATTAACAAGCTGGTCAGAAACACAGTGGTCAGAAACACAGTGGTCAAAAACACAGTGGTCAGAAACACAGTGGTCAGAAACACTGTGATCAGAATCACACTGGTCAGAAACACACTAGTAAGAAGCACAGTGGTCAGAAACACACTGGTCAGAAGAAAACTGGTCTGAAACACAGTGGTCAGAAACACAGTGGTCGGAAAGACACTGGTCAGAAAGACATTGGTCAGAAACAGACTGGTGAGAATCACACAGGTCAAAAACACAGTGGTAAGAAACACAGTGGTCTGAAAGACAGTGGTCAGAAACACACGGGTCGACAACACAGTTGTCACACCCACAATGGTCAGAAACACACTGGTCAGAAACACAGTTGTCAGAAGCACACTGGTCGAAACACAGTGGTCAGAAACACGCTGGTCAGAAACACACTGGTCAGAAATACATTGGTCAGACACACACTGACCAGAAACACAGTGGTCATAAACACAGTGGTCAAAAACACAGTCATCAGAAAAATAGGGGTCAGAAACACTGTGGTCAGAAACACAGTGGTCTGAAACACAGTGCTCAGAAACACACTGGACAGAAACACAGGGCTCAGAAACACGGGGGCCAGAAACACAGTGCTCAGAAATACACTAGTCAGAAATACAGTGGTCAGAAACATACTGGTCAGAAACAAACTGGTTTGAAGCCCAGTGGTCAGAAACACAGTGGTCAGAAACACACTGGTCAGAAAATCATTGGTCAGAAACACACTGGTCAGAAACACACAGGTCAGAAACATAGTGGTCATAACACACAGGTCACGAACACAGTGGTCAGAAACACACAGGTCAGAAACACAGTGGTCAGAAACACAGTGGTCAGAAACACAGTGGTCAGAATCACACTGGTCAGAAACAAAACTGGTCAGAAAGACAGTGGTCATAAACAGAGTGTTCGGAAACACAGTGGTCAGAAACATGGTGGTCAGAAACACTGTGGTCCGAAACACACTGGTCAGAAACAAAGTCGTCAGAGATTCACAGGTCAGGAACACACTGGTCAGAATACAGTGGTCATAAACACATTGGTCAGAAACACAGTTCTAAGGAACACAGTGGTCATAAACGCAGTTGTCACAAACACAGTGGTCATAAACACAGTGGTCAGAAACACGCTGGTCAGAAACACAGTGGTCAGACACACATTGGTCAGAAACAAAGTGGTCAGAAACACACTGGTTCGAAACATAGTGGTCAGTAACACACTGGTCAGAAACACAGTAGTCAGAAACACGCTCGTAAGAAACACAGTGGACAGAAACACACTGGTCAGACACACATTGGTCAGAGGCACAGCGATCAGAAGCACAGTGGTCAGAAACACACTGGTTCGAAACATAGTGGTCAGTAACACACTGGTCAGAAACACAGTAGTCAGAAACACGCTCGTAAGAAACACAGTGGACAGAAACACACTGGTCAGACACACATTGGTCAGAGGCACAGCGATCAGAAGCACAGTGGTCAGAAACACACTGGTCAGGAACAAAGTGGTCTAAAACACAGTTGTCAGAAACACACTGGTCAGAAACACACTGGTCAGATACACACTGGTCAGAAACACGCTGGTCAAAAACACACTGGTCAGAAACACAGTCGTCAGAAACACAGTGGTCAGAAACACACCGGTCAGAAACTCACTGGTCAGAAATACACTGGTCAGAAACTCAGTGGTCATAAACGCAGTGGTCAGAAACACACTAGTCAGAAACACAGTGGTCAGAAACACACTGGTCAGAAACACAGTGGTCAGAAACACACTGGTCAGAAACACAGTGGTCCGAAACACACTGGTCACAAACACAGTGGTGAGGAACACACTGGTCAGAAACACACGGGTCAGAAAGACACTGGTCAGAAACAAAGTGGTGAGAAACACAGTGGCCAGAAACACAGTGCTCTCAAACGCAGTTGTCAGAAACACACTCGTCAGAAACACAGTGGTCAGAAACACACTGGTCAGAAACACACTGGTCAGAAACACAGTGGTAAGAAAATCTGTGGTCAGACACACACTAGTCAGGAACACAGTGGTCAGAAACACCGTGGTCAGAAACAGAGTGGTCAAAAACACACAGGTAAGAAACAGACTGGTCAGAAACATAGTGGTAAGAAACACAGTGGTCAGAAACACAGTGGTCAGAAACACAGTGGTCAGAAAGACAGTGGTCAGAAACACACTGGTCAGAAACACACTGGTCAGAATCACACTGGTAAAAACACACTGGTCAGAAACACAGTGGTCAAAAACACACTGGTCAAAAACACACTGGTCAGAAACACACAGGTCAGGAACACATTGGTCAGAACACAGTGGTCAGAAACACAGTTGTCAGCAACACAGTGGTCAGAAAAACAGTTGTCAGAAACACGGTGGTCATGAACGCACTGGTCAGAAACACACTCGTCAGAAACACAGTGGTCGGAAACTCATTGGTCAGAAACATAGTGGTCAGCAATACACTTGTTTGAAACATATTGGTCAGAAGCACACTGGTCAGAAACACAGTAGTCAGAAAGACGCTGGTAAGAAAGACAGTGGTCAGAATCACACTGGTCAGACACGTAGTGGTCAGAAACACAGTGATCAGAATTACAGTGGTCAGAAACACACTGGTCAGAAACACACTCGTCAGAAACATAGTGGTGAGAAACACATTGGTCAGAAAAACAATGGTCAGAAACACAGTGGTCAGAAACACGATGTACAGAAACACACTGGTCAGAAAAATGCTGGTCAGAGGCACAGTGGTCAGAAACACAGTGGTCAGAAACACACTGGTCAGAAAAACACTGGTCAGAAACACAGTGGTCAGAAACACAGTGGTCAGAAACACACTGGTCAGAAACACACTGATCAGAAACACACTGGTCAGAAACACAGTGGTCAGAAACACAGTGGTCAGAAACACACTGGTCAGAAACACACTGGTCAGAAACACAGTGGTGAGAAACACATTGGTCAGGAAAACAAAGGTCAGAAACACGGTGGTCAGAAACACACTGGTCACAAACACAGTGGTGAGAAACACACTGGTCAGAAACACAGGGGTCAGAAACACACTGGTCAGAATACAGTGGTCAGAAACACAGTGGTCAGAAACACGGTGGTCAGAAACACAGTGGTCTGAAACACAGTGGTCAGAAACACACTAGTCAGATACACAGTGGTCAGAAACACGCTGGTCAGAAACACACTGGTCAGAAACACAGTGGTCAAAAACACAGTGGTCAGACACACACTGGTCAAAAACACAGTGGTCAGACACACAGTGGTAAGTAACAAAGTGGTCAAAAACATACAAGTCAGAAACACACGGGTCAGAAACACACTGGTCAGAAATACAGTGGTCAGAATGACAGGGTCAGAAACACGCTGGTCAGAAATGCACTGGTCAGAAACAAACTGGTAAAAACACAGTGGTCAGAAACAAACTGGTCAGAAACGCAGTGGTCAGAAACACACTGGTCAGAAACACACTGGTAAGAAACACAGTGGTCAGAAACACAATGGTCATAAACACACTGGCCAGAAACAAAGTGGTCAGAAACACGTTTTTCAGAAACACTGTGGTCAGAAACACGAGGGTCAGAAACACAGTGGTCGGACAGAGTGGACATAAACACAGTGGTCAGAAACACACTGGTCACAATCACACTGGTCATAAACACACTGGTCAGAAACACAATGGTCAGAAACACAGTGGTGAGAAACACAGTGATCATAAACACAATGGTCACAAACACAGTGGTCAGAAACACACTGGTCAGAAACACATTGGTCAGAAACATACTGGTGAGAACACACTGGTTAGAAACATAATGTACAGAAACACACATGTTGGGAACACACTGGTCAGAAACACATGGGTCAGAAACACACTGGTCAAATACAGTGGTCAAGAACACAGTGGTCTGAAACACAGTGGTAAAAAACACACTGCTCAGAAACATAGTGGTCACAACCACACTGCTCAGAAACACACTGGTCAGCAACACACTATTCAGAAACACACTGGTCCGAAACACACTGGTCAGAAACACACTGGTCGAAAACACAGTGGTCAGAAACACAGTGGTCAGAAACACACTGGTCAGAAACACACTGGCCAGATACACACTGGCCAGAAACACAGTGGTCATAAACACAGTGGTCGAAAACACAGTTATCAGAAGAATAGGGGTCAGAAACACGGTGGTCACAAACACAGTGGTCACAAACACAGTGGTCACAAACACAGTGGTCTGAACAACACTGGTCAGAAACACACTGGTCAGAAACACAGGGGTGAGAAACACAGTGGTCAAAAAACCACTGGTCAGAAACACAGTGGTCATAAAGACACTGGTCACAAACACGGTGGTGAGAAACACAGTGGTCAGAAACACACGGGTCATAAACAAACTGGTCCGAAACACAGTGGTCAGAAACACAGTGGTGAGAAACACTGTGGGCAGAAGCACACTAGTCAGAAACACAGTGGTCAGAAACACACTGATCAGAAACACATTGGTCAGAAACAAAAAGGTTAAAAACACACAGGCAAGAAACACACTGGTCAGAAACACAGTGGTCAGAGACACAATAGTCAGAAACACACTGGTCAGAAACACAGTGGTCAGAAAGACAGTGGTCAGAAAAACAACCGAGAGATACACACCGGTCAGAAACACACTGGCAAGAACACACTGGTCAGAAACACAGTGGTAAAAAACACAGTGATCAGAAACCCACTGGTCAGAAACACACTGGTCTTAAACACAGTGGTCAGAAACACAGTGGTCAAAAGCACACTGGTCAGAAAGAGACTGGTCAGAAACACACTGGTAAGAAACACTGTGGTCAGAAACACACTGGCCAAAAATAGAGAGGTCAGAAACACAGTGCTCAGAAACACGGTGGTCAGAAACACAAGGGTCAGAAACACAGTGGTCGGACACAGTGGTTTTAAACAGAGTAGTCAGAAACACACTGGTCAGAAACACACAGGTGTTGAGAAACACAGTGGTTGGAAACACAGTGGTCGGAAACGCGGTGGCCATGAACACAATGGTCACAAACACAGTGGTCAGAAAGACAATGGTCAGAAACACACTGGTCAGAAACACACAGGCGTTTCAGAAAACAGTGGTTGGAAACACAGTGGTCGGAAACGCGGTGGCCATGAACACAATGGTCACAAACACAGTGGTCAGAAAGACAATGGTCAGAAACACGGTGGTCAGAAACACGCTGGTCCAAAACTGACTGGTCAGAAACACACTGGTAAGAAACACAGTGGTGATTAACAAACTGGTCAGAAACACCGTGGTCAGACAGACAGTGGTCAGAAACAAAATGGTCAGAAACACACTGGTAAGAAACACAGTGGTGATTAACAAACTGGTCAGAAACACCGTGGTCAGACAGACAGTGGTCAGAAACAAAATGGTCAGAAACACAGTGGTAAAAAACACACTGGTCAGAAACACACTAGTCAGAAACACAGCGGTCGGAAACACGCTGGTCAGAAACAAACTGGTCAGAAACACACTGGTCAGAAACACACAGGTCAGAAACATAGTGGTCAGAAACACACATTTCAGGAACA
The DNA here is from genome assembly GCA_023375785.1 of Penium margaritaceum. Classification (NCBI taxonomy): domain Eukaryota; kingdom Viridiplantae; phylum Streptophyta; class Zygnematophyceae; order Desmidiales; family Peniaceae; genus Penium; species Penium margaritaceum. Next base: position 142,070 of record SZWC01001488.1, read on the forward strand.
CACTGGTCAGAAACACACAGGTAAAAAACACACTGGTCAGAAACACGGTGGTCAGAAACACAGTGGTCAGAAAACACTGGTCAGAAACACATTGGTCACACCCACACTGGTCAGAAACACACTGGTCAGATACACACTCATCAGAAACACTATGGTCAGAAACACACCGGTCAGAAACACACTCGTGAAAAACACAGTGGTCAGAAACACACTAGTTGGAAACACACTGGTCAGACACAAAGTGGTCAGAAACACAGTGGTCAAAAACACAGTCATCACAAACACGTTGGTCAGAAACATAGTGGTCAGAAACAAAGTGGTCAGAAACACACTGGTCAGAAACACAGTGGTCAGAATCATCTGGTAAGAAACGCACTGGTCTGAAACACAATGGTCAGAAACACAGTGGTCAGAAAAACATTGAACAGAAACATGGTGGTCACAAACACAATGGTCAGAATCACAGTGGTCGAAAACTCACTGGTCAGAAACACAGTGGGCAGAAACACACTGGTCACAAACACAATCGACAGAAACACTCTGTTCAGAAACACAGTGGTCATAAACACACTGGTCAAAAACACAGTGTTGAGAAACACAGTGGTCAGAAACACAGAGGTCAGACACACAGTGGTCAAAGACACACTGGTCAGAAACACAGTGGTCAGAAGCACGGTGGTCAGAAACACAGTGGTCAGAAACACAGTGGTCAGACACACGGTGGTCAGAAAAACACTTGTCAGTAACACACCGGTCAGAAACACACTGGTCACAAACACAGTGGTCAGAAACACGATGGTCATAAACAAACTGGTCTGAAACACGGTGGTCAGAAACATAGTGGTTTTAAACACACTGGCAAGAAACACAGTGCTCAGAAACACGGTGGTCAAAAACACACTGGTCAGAATCACAGTGGTTAGGAACATACTGGTCAAAAACACAGTGGTCAGAAACATAGTGGTCAGAAACACACTTGTCAGAAACACAGTGGTCAGAAACACACTGGTCAGAACCACACTGGTCAGAAACACAGCGGACAAGATTATAGTGGTCATTAAAAACTCGTCAAGAACACAGTGGTCAGAAACATGGTGGTCAGAAACACAGTGGTCAGAAACACCGTCGTCAGAAACACACTTGTCAGAAACACACTGGTTAGAAACACAGTGGTCAGAAACACACTGGTCAGAAACAAACTGGTCTGAAACACAGTGGTCAGAAACACAGTGGTCACAAACATGTTGGTCAGAAACACATTGGTCAGAAACACACTGGTCAGAAACACACTGGTCAAAAACACAGTGGTCAAAAACACACAGGTCAGGAACACACTGGTCAGAAACACACTGGTCAGAAACACACTGGTCAGAAACACACTGTTCAGAGACACACTGGCCAGAAACACAGCGGTCAGAAACAAACTGGTCAGAAACACACTGGTGAGAAACACACTGGTCAGAAACACACTGGTCAGAAACACAGTGGTCAGAAACACGGTGGTCAAAAACGCATTGGTCAGAAACACAGTGGTCGGAAACACACTGGTCAGAAACACAGTGGTCAGAAACACACTGGTCACAAAGGCACTGGTCAGAAACACACCGTTCAGAAACACAGTGGTCATAAACACAATGGTCAATAACACAGTGTTCAGATACACAGTGGTCAACACAGTGGTCAGACACACACTGGTCAGAAGCACAATGGGCAGAAACAAAGTGGTCAGAAACACACTGGTCAGAAACAAACTGGTATGAAACACAGTGGTCTAAAACATAGTGGTCAGAAACACACTGGTCAGAAACACAGTGTTCACAAATACAGTGGTAAGAAACACACTTCTCACAAACACATTGGTCACAGACACAGGGGTCAGAAACACTATGGTCAGAAACACCGTGGTCAGAAACACACTGGATAGAACACACTGGTCAAAAACACACTGGTTAGTAGTACGATGGTCAGAAACACAGTTGTCAGAAAAACACTGGTCCAAAACACACTGGTTGGAAACACACTGGTCGGAAACACACTGGTAAGAAACACACTGGTCAGAAACACAGTGGTCAAAAACACACTGGTCAGAAAATGACTGTTCAAAAACACAATGGTCAGAAACAAAGTGGTCAGAAACACACTGGTCAGAAACTCAGTGGTCAGAAGCACAGTGGTCAGAAACAAACTGGTCAGAAACACAATGGACAGAGACACACTGGTCAGAAACACACCGGTCAGAAACACAGTGGTCAGAAACACAATTGTCAGAAACACGGTGGTCAAACACACTGGTCAGAAACTCAGTGGTCAGAAACACAATTGTCAGAAACACACTGGTCAGAAACATAGTGGTCAGAAATAGTGGTCAGAAACGCACTGGTCAGAAATTCAGTGGTCCGAAACACAGTGGTCAGAAACACACTGGTCAGAAAAACGGTGGTCTGAAACATTGTGGTCAGAAACACACTGGTCAGAAACACATTGATCAGAAACACAATGATCAGAAACACACTGGTCATAAACACGGTGGTCAAGAAACAATGTGGTCAGACAAACAGTGGTTAGAAACACAGTGGTCAGAAACACAGTGGCCACAAACACAGTGGTCAGAAACACACTGGTCAGAAACACACTAGTCACAAACACACTGGTCACAGACACAGGGGTCAGAAACACAATGGTCAGAAACACAGTGGTCAGAAACACAATGGTCGGAATCACAGTGGTGAGAAACACACTGGTCGGAAAAACACTGGTCAGAATCACAATGGTCAGAAACAAAGTGGTCACGAACACACTGGTCAGGAACACATTGGTCAGAAACACAATTATTAGATACACACTGGTCAGAAACACAATGGTCGGAACACACTGGCTAGAAACACACTGGTCGGAAACACACTGGTGAGAAACACAGTGATCAGAAGCACACTGGTCAGAAACACAGTTGTCAGAAACAAGGTGGTCAAACACAGTGGTCAGAAACTCAGTGGTCAGAAGGACAATGGTGAGAAACACACTGGTCAGAAACGCAGTGGTCAGAAACACAATGGTCAGAAACACACAGGTCAAAAACACAGTAGTCATAATCACACTGGTCAGAAACTCAGTGGTCTGAAACACACTGGTCAAAAACACGGTAGTCAGAAACACACTGGTCAGAAACACAGTGGTATGAAACATTGTGGTCAGAAACACACTGGTCAGAAACATGTTGGTCAGAAACACAGTGGTCAGAAACACACTCGTCATAAACACAGTGGTCAGAAACATTGTGGTCGGACACACGGTGGTCAGAAACACAGTGGTCAGAAACACAGTGGCCAGAAACACAGTCGTCAGAAACACAGTGGTCAGGAACACACTGGTCAGAAACACACTGGTCAGAAACACAGTGGTCAGAAACACAGTGGCCAGAAACACAGTCGTCAGAAACACAGTGGTCAGGAACACACTGGTCAGAAACACACTAGTCAGAAACACAGTGGTCAGAAACACACTGGTCAGAAACAAACTGGTCTTAAACACAGTGGTCAGAAACACGGTGGGCAGAAACACACTGGTCAGAAACACATTGGTCAGAAACACAGTGGTGAAAAACACACTGGTGAGAAACACAGTGGTCAGGAACACACAGGTCAGGAACACACTGGTCAGAAACACACAGAACAGAAACACACTGGTCAGAAACATAGTGGTCAGAAACACAGTGGTCTGAACACAGTGGTCAGAAACACACTAGTCAGAAACAAAGGTCACAGACACTTTGGTCAGAAACACAGTGGTCAAAAACACACTGGTCAGAAACACACTTGTAAGGAACACAGTGGTCAGAATCACACGGGTCAGAAACACACTGGTCAGAAACACAGTGATCATAAACACATTGGTCAGTAAGACACTGGATAGAAACACGCTAGCCATAAACACAGTTGTCAGAAACTCAGAGGTTAAAAACACAGTGGTCAGAAACACAGGGGTCCGAAACACGGTGGTCAGAAAAACTGTGGTCAGAAACACAGTGGTCAGAAACACATTGGTCAGGAACACAGTGGTCAGAAACACACTAATCAGAAACACAGTTGTCAGAGACACACTGGTCAGAATCACAGTTGTCAGAAACACACTGGTCAGAAACACGGTGGTCAGAAAAACTGTGGTCAGAAACACAGTGGTCAGAAACACATTGGTCAGGAACACAGTGGTCAGAAACACACTAATCAGAAACACAGTTGTCAGAGACACACTGGTCAGAATCACAGTTGCCAGAAACACACTTGTCTGACACAGTAGTCAGAAGCACAGTGGTCAGAAACACAGTGGTCAAAAGCCCAGTGGACAGAAATACACTGGTCAGAAACACAGTGGTCAGAAACACACTTGTCTGACACAGTAGTCAGAAGCACAGTGGTCAGAAACACAGTGGTCAAAAGCCCAGTGGACAGAAATACACTGGTCAGAAACACAGTGGTCAGAAACACAGTGGTAAGAAACACCCTGGTCAGAAACACACTGGTCAGACACACAATGGTCAGAAATTCATTGGTCAGAAACACAGTGGTCGGAAACTCATTAGTCAGAAACACAGTGGTAGGATACACAGTGGTCAGAAACACACTAGTCAGAATCATAATGGTCAGAAACACACTGGTCATAAACACACTGGTCACAAACACAGTGGTCAGTAAGACAGTGGTCAGAAACACACTGGTCAGAAACACACTGGTAAAAACACACTGGTCAGAAACACAGTGGTCAGAAACACAGTGATCAGAAGCATAGTGGTCAGAAACACACTGGTCAGAAACACATTGGTCAGAACCACAGTGGTCAGAAACACACAGGTCAGGAACACACTGGTCAAAAACACACTGGGCAGAAACACAGTGGTCATAAACACAGTGGTTGGAAACACAGTGGTGAGAAACACAGTGGTCGGAAACACACTGATAAAAAACACACTGGTCAGAAACATAGTGGTCAGAAACACACAGGTTAGGAACACACTATTCAGAAACACAGTGGTCATAAACACATTGGTCAGAAACACAGTGGTCAGAAACACACTGATAAAAAACACACTGGTCAGAAACATAGTGGTCAGAAACACACAGGTTAGGAACACACTATTCAGAAACACAGTGGTCATAAACACATTGGTCAGAAACACAGTGGTCAGAAACACATAGGTCATAAACACAGTGGTCAGAAACACACTGGTCAGAAACAAATAAGTCAGAAACACCCTGGTAAGAAACATTTTGGTTAGAAAGACACTGGTCAGAAACACAGTGGTCAGAAACACACTTGTCAGACTGACAGTGGTCAGAAACACAATGGTCAGAAACACAGTGGTCAGAAACACACTGGTCAGAAACAAATAAGTCAGAAACACCCTGGTAAGAAACATTTTGGTTAGAAAGACACTGGTCAGAAACACAGTGGTCAGAAACACACTTGTCAGACTGACAGTGGTCAGAAACACAATGGTCAGATGCACATTGGTCCCAAACACAGTGGTCAGAAACACACTGGTCAGAAATACGCTCGTAAGAAAAACCATGGTCAGAAACACAGTGGTCCGAAACACACTGGTCAGAAACACGGTGGTCAGAAACACACTGGTCAGAAACACACTGGTCAGAAATACGCTCGTAAGAAAAACCATGGTCAGAAACACAGTGGTCCGAAACACACTGGTCAGAAACACGGTGGTCAGAAACACACTGGTCAGAAACACAGTGGTCAGAAAAACACTGGTCAGAAACACACTGGTCAGAAACACAGTGGTCAGAAACACATTAGCCAGAAACACAGTGGTCAGAAACACACTGGTCAAAAGCACACTGTTCAGAAACATAGTGGTCAGAAACACACAGGTCAGGGACACACGAGTCAGAAACACAGTTGCCAGAAACACAGTGGTCAGAAACACACTGGTCAGAAACACAGTGGTCAGAAACACATTAGCCAGAAACACAGTGGTCAGAAACACACTGGTCAAAAGCACACTGTTCAGAAACATAGTGGTCAGAAACACACAGGTCAGGGACACACGAGTCAGAAACACAGTTGCCATAAACACATTGGTCGGAAACACAATTGTCAGAAACACAATGGTCAGAAACACAGTGGTCAGAAACACAGTGGTCATAAACACAGCAGTCAGAAACACACTGGTCAGAAACACACTGGTCAGAAACACGGTGGTCAGAAACACACTGGTCAGAAACACAATGGTCAGGAACACAGTGGTCATAAACACACGGTCAGAAACACACTGGTCAGAAATACGCTGGTCAGAAACACAGTGGTCAGAAACACACTGGTCAGAAACACACTAGTCAGAAACACAGTGGTCAGAAACACACTGGTCATAAACAAACTGGTCTTAAACATAGTGGTCAGAAACACAGTGGTCAGAAACACACTGGTCAGAAACACATTGATCAGAAACATGGTCGTCAAAATCACACTGGTCAGAAACACAGTGGTCAAAGACACACAGTTCAGGAACACACTGGCCAGAGACACACAGGTCAGAAACACACTGGTCAGAAACACACTGGCCAGAAACACAGTGGTCATAAACACATTGGTCAGAAAGACACTGGTCAGAAACACACTGGTCAATAACATAGTGGTCAGAAACACATGGACCAGAAACACAGTGCTCAGAAACACAGTGGTCAGAAACATAGTGGTCAGAAACACACTGATCAGAAACGCAGTGGTCAGAAAAACACTGGTGAGATACACAGTAGTCAGAAACAAACTGGTGAGAAACACAGTGGTCAGAAACACACTGGTCAGAATCACAGTTGTCAGAAACACACTCGCTGACACATAGTTGTCAGAAACACAGTGGTTAGAAGCCCAGTGGACAGAAATACACTGGTCAGAAACACAGTGGTCAGAAACACTGTGGACAGAAACACAGTGGTAAGAAACACCCTGGTCAGAAATGTTGGCCTGAGGGTGAGTGTGCACCCCGGAGGGTCCCTAGCAGTGGCTGGTTCACACCACCAACTGTTTTTTTGGAGAGACTGAAACTATGGAGGCAACTGGTTCCAAGGATGGAAAAATCTGGTCAGAAAGTGAGGCAATAGTTTTGGCCTCAATTGGATGGAAATTAACACTTTATATAGGCTGACAAGCAGTAGCATTTTATAGCCACTGATCTAAGCTTTCCAGAACACCAAAGCATGCCAGATTTGGAGCTTCCTCGCAAATTCTATGGCTTCTAGAGTGCTCCTTGGTAGGCTGTCCTTTTCCCACCTAGGAAGGCATCCCTTCCATCCTCTAGAAGCTTCTACCCCTTCCTAAATTCCTCATCTTGCTTCTAGTAGAAGGGAAGGTGTCCAGAAGACCAAGACACCTCTAGATGCCTTGTAGGACAAGTCACCCCTTCTAGAAGGTGTGCCACCTTCTTGGACCCTCACCTGGCCTTCTAGAAACTTAAAGAGGAACTCTAGAGTTTGAGCTAGCTTCCGGGCATCTATTTTCCACCTCCCTTGAGGCAGGGCAGAATTTCATCTTGTGGGACTTGAACCCGGGCCCCTGCCTCTAGAGGTGAACACCATTAACCACTAAGCCACTAAGGCTTGTCTTTTTGGTGTTCCTTTTTGGAGTCACTCCTGCCATGGTGAGGAGCATCATTCCAACAAGTAACACACTGGTCAGACACACAATGGTCAGAAACTCACTGGTCAGAAACACAGTGGTCGGAAACACATTTGTCAAAAACACAGTGATAGGAAACACAGTGGTCAGAAACACACTAGTCAGAAACACAGTGGTNGCTTCCGGGCATCTATTTTCCACCTCCCTTGAGGCAGGGCAGAATTTCATCTTGTGGGACTTGAACCCGGGCCCCTGCCTCTAGAGGTGAACACCATTAACCACTAAGCCACTAAGGCTTGTCTTTTTGGTGTTCCTTTTTGGAGTCACTCCTGCCATGGTGAGGAGCATCATTCCAACAAGTAACACACTGGTCAGACACACAATGGTCAGAAACTCACTGGTCAGAAACACAGTGGTCGGAAACACATTGGTCAAAAACACAGTGATAGGAAACACAGTGGTCAGAAACACACTAGTCAGAAACACACTTGTCAGAAACACACTGGTCAGAAACATCATGGTCAGAAACACACTGGTCATAAACACACAGGTCACAAACACAGTGGCCACTGAGACTGTGGTCAGAAACACACTGGTCAGAAACACACAGGCAAAAACACACCGGTCAGAAACACAGTGGTCAAAAACACAGTGGTCAGAAGCAGAGTGGTCAGAAACACACTGCTCAGAAACACAGTGGTCAGAAACAATGTGGTCACAAGCACACTGGTTAGAAACACACTGGTCAGAGACACAGTGATCAGAAACACAGTTGTCAAAAACACACTAGTTGAAAACGCTCTGGTCAGAAACACACTGGTCAGAAACATAGTGGTCAGAGACACAATGGTCGGAAATAGATTGGCCAGAAACACTGTGGTCAGAATCACAGTTGTCAGAAACACAGGGGTCAGAAAAACAGTGGTCCGAAACACACTAGTCAGAAGCACAGTGGTCAGAAACACACTGGTCCAACAATCTGGTCTGAAACACAGTGTTCAGAAACACACTGGTCAAAAACACATTGGTCACAAACACACTGGTCAGAAACACACTGGTCAGACACACAATGGTCAGAAACTCACTGGTCAGAAACACAGTGGTCGGAAACACATTTGTCAAAAACACAGTGATAGGAAACACAGTGGTCAGAAACACACTAGTCAGAAACACACATGTCAGAAACACACTGGTCAGAAACATCATGGTCAGAAACACACTGGTCATAAACACACAGGTCACAAACACAGTGGCCACTGAGACAGTGGTCAGAAACACACTGGTCAGAAACACACAGGCAAAAACACACCGGTCAGAAACACAGTGGTCAAAAACACAGTGGTCAGAAGCAGAGTGGTCAGAAACACACTGCTCAGAAACACAGTGGTCAGAAACAAAGTGGTCACAAGCAAACTGGTTAGAAACACACTGGTCAGAGACACAGTGATCAGAAACACAGTTGTCAAAAACACACTAGTTGGAAACGCTCTGGTCAGAAACACACTGGTCAGAAACATAGTGGTCAGAGACACAATGGTCGGAAATAGATTGGCCAGAAACACTGTGGTCAGAATCACAGTTGTCAGAAACACAGGGGTCAGAAAAACAGTGGTCCGAAACACACTAGTCAGAAGCACAGTGGTCAGAAACACACTGGTCTAACAATCTGGTCTGAAACACAGTGGTCAGAAACACACTGGTCAAAAACACATTGGTCAGAAACACACTGGTCAGAAACACATTGATCAGAAACACAGTGGTCAGAAACACACAGGTCAGGAACACACTGGTCAGAAACACACAGTTCAGAAACACAGTAGTCAGAAACACAGTGGTCAGAAACACAGTGGTCAGAAACACAGTGCTCTGCAAGACGCTGGTCAGAAACACACTGGTCAGAAACACACAGTTCAGAAACACAGTAGTCAGAAACACAGTGGTCAGAAACACAGTGGTCAGAAACACAGTGCTCTGCAAGACGCTGGTCAGAAACACACTGGTCAGAAACACAGTGGTCATAAACACAGTGGTCGGAAACACAGTGGTGAGAAACACAATGGTCGGAAACACACTGATAAAAAACACACTGGTCAGAAACATAGTGGTCAGAAACACACAGGTCAGGAACACACTAGTGAGAAACACAGTGGTCATAAACACATTGGTCAGAAACACAGTTGTCAGAAACACACTGGTCAGAAACATAGTGGTCAGAAACACACAGGTCAGGAACACACTAGTGAGAAACACAGTGGTCATAAACACATTGGTCAGAAACACAGTTGTCAGAAACAAAATGGTCAGAAACACAGTGGTCAGAAACACAGTGGTCATCAACACAGTGGTCAAAAACACACTGGTCAGAAACAAAGTAGTCACAAACACACTGGTAAAAAACACAGTGGTCAGAGACACACTGGTCTAAAACACAGTGGTCAGAAACACACTTGTCAGACTGACAGTGGTCAGAAACACAGTGGTCAGAAGCACAGTGGTCAGAAACACAGTGGTCAGAAACAAAGTGGCCAGAAACACAGTGGTCAGAAACACACTTGTCAGACTGACAGTGGTCAGAAACACAGTGGTCAGAAGCACAGTGGTCAGAAACACAGTGGTCAGAAACAAAGTGGCCAGAAACACAGTAGTCAGAAACACACTGGTCAGAAACATGCCCGTAAGAAACACCATGGTCAGAAACACAGTGGTCACAAACACACTGGTCAGAAACAAAGTGGTAAAAAAGACACTGGTCAGAAACATAGTGGTCAGAAAGACACTGGTCATAAACACACTGGTCAGAAACACAGTGGTCAGAAACACACTGGTCAGAAACACAGTGGTCAAAAACACACGGGTCAGAAACATAGATGTCATAAACACACTGGTTAGAAAAACAGTGGTCAGAAACACAGTGGTCAGAAAAACACTCTTCAGACACATAGTGGTCACAAACACAGTGGTCAGAAACACAGTGGTCAGAAATACACTGGTCAGAGACACAGTGGTCAGAAACACAGTGGTCAGAAACACGCTGGTCAGAAACACACAGGTCACAAACACGGTGGTGAGAAAGACATAGCCAGGAACACACTGGTCAGAAACACACTGGTCACGAACACACCGGTAAAAACACACTAGTAAGAAACACAGTGGTCAGAATCACTGTGGTCAGAAACACAATGGTCAGAAATACACTGGTCAGAAACACAATGTCCAGAAACACAGTGGTCTCAAGAATACTGGTTAGAAACACACTGGTCAGAGACACGGTGATCAGAAAAACAATGGTCAGAAACACAGTGGTCAGCAACACACTGGTCAGAAACACATTGGTCAGAACCACACTGGTCAGAAACACACTGGTCGGAAACACAGTGGTCTGAAACACACAGGTCAGGAACACACTAGTCAGAAACTCAAAGGTGAGAACCACAGTGGTCAGAAACACAGTGGTCTGAAACACACTGGTCAGAAACACACTTGTCAGAAACATAGTGGTCATAAACACAGTGGTCAAAAACACACGGGTCAGAAACACACTGGTCAGAAACACAGTTGTCATAAACACATTGGTCAGAAACACACTGGTCAGAAACATACTGGTCAATATTACGGTGGTCAGAAACACAGTGGTCAGAAACACAGTGGTCAGAAACACACTGGTTAGAAACACGCTAGCCATTAACACAGTTGTCAGAAACGCAGTGGTAAAAAACACAGTGGTAAGAAACACAGGGGTCAGAAACACGGTGGTCAGAAACACAGTGGTTAGAAACACACTGGTCCGAAACACAGTAGTTAGAAACACACTGGTCAGAAACACAGTAGTCAGAAACACGGTGGTGAGAAACACAGTGGTCAGAAACACAGTGGTCAGAAAAACAGTGGTCAGAAACACAGTGGTCAGAAACACAGTGGTCAGAAACACAGTGGTCAGAAACACAGTGGTCAGAGACACACTGGTCAGAGACACAGTGGTCAGAAACACAGTGGTAAAAAACACACTAGACAGAAACACACTGGTCAGAAATACACTGGTCAGAAACATAGTGGTCAGAAACACAATGGTCGGAAACACGTTGGCCAAAAACACTGTGGTCAGAACACGGTGGTCAGAAGCACAGTTGTCAGAAACACAGGGATCAGAAAGAAAGTGGTCAGAAACACCCTAGTCAGAAGCACAGTGGTTAGAAACACACTGGTCAAACAATCTGGTCTGAAACACAGTGTTCAGAAACAAAGTGGTCAGAAACACACCGGTCAGAAACACATTGGTCAGAAACAAACTGGTCAGAAACACACTTGGTAGAAACATAGTGGTCAGAAACACTCAGGTCACAACACACTATTCAGGAACACAGTTGTCAGAAACACCATGGTCAGAAACACAGTGGTTAGAATCACAGTGGTCATTAACACAGTGATCAGAAACACACTGGTTAGACAAACAGTGGTCAGAAAGACATTGGTCAGAAACACTGTCGTCCGAAACACACTGGTTAGAAACACAGTGCTCACAAACACACTGGTCAGAAACACAGTAGTCAGAAACACACTGGTAAGAAACACAGTGGTCAGATACACACTGGCCAGAAACACAGTGGTTAGAAACACCCTTGTCAGACAGACAGTGGTCAGAAACAAAGTGGCCAGAAACACAGTGGTCAGAAACACACTGGTCAGAAACATGCTTGTAAGAAAAACCACAGTCAGAAACACAGTGCTCAGAAACACACTGGTAAGAAACACAGTGGTCAGAAACACACTGGGCATAAGTGCACTGTTCAGACAGACACTGGTCAGAAACACACTGGTCAGAAACACAGTGGTCAGAAACACACAAGTCAGAAACACAGTGGTCAGAAACACACTGGTCAAAAACACACTGGTCAGAAACATAGTGGTCAGAAACACTCAGGTCAGGAACACACTAGTCAGAAACACAGTGGTCATAAACACATTGGTCGGAAACACAGTTGTCAGAAACACAATGGTCATAAACACAATGGTTATAAACGCAGTGGTCATAAACACAGTGGTCAGAAACACTCAGGTCAGGAACACACTAGTCAGAAACACAGTGGTCATAAACACATTGGTCGGAAACACAGTTGTCAGAAACACAATGGTCATAAACACAATGGTTATGAACGCAGTGGTCATAAACACAGTGGTCAGAAACACTGTGGTCAAAATCACACTGGATAGATTTATTGTGCTCACAAACACACTGGTCAGAAACACAGTAGTCAGAAACACAGTGGTCATAAACACAGTGGTCAGAAACACTGTGGTCAAAATCACACTGGATAGATTTATTGTGCTCACAAACACACTGGTCAGAAACACAGTAGTCAGAAACACACTGGTAAGAAACACGGTGGTAAGAAACACACTGGTCAGAAACACAGTGGGCAGAAACACACTTGTCATAGAGACAGTGGTCAGAAACACAGTTGTGAGAAGCACTGTGGTCAGAAACACAGTGGTCAGAAACAAAGTGGCCAGAAACACAGTGGTCAGAAAGGCACTGGTCAGAAACACGCTCGTAAGAAACACCATGGTCAGAAACACAGTGGTCAGAAACAGACTGGTCAGAAACACACTGGTCAGAAAGACACTGGCCAGAAACACACTGGTCAGAAACACAGTGGTCAGAACCACACTGGTCAGAAACACAGTGGTCAGAAACACACTGGTCAAAAACACACTGGTCAGAAACATAGTGATCAGAAACACACAGGTCAGGAACACACTAGTCAGAAATACAGTGATCATAAACACATTAGTCAGAAATACTGTTGTCAGAAAAACAATGGTCAGAAACTTAGTGGTCAGAAACACAGTGGTTATAAACACAGTGGTCAGAAACACACTGGTCAGAAACACACTGGTCAGAAACACAGTGGTCAAAAACACATTGGTCAGAAAAACTGTCGTCAGAGACACATTGGTTGTAAACATTGTGCTCACAAACACAATGGTCAGAAACACAGTAGTCAGAAACACACTGGTAAGAAACACAGTGGTAAGAAACACACTGGTCAGAAACACAGTGGTCAGAAACACCCTTGTCAGACAGACAGTGGTCAGAAACACAATGGTACGAAGCACAGTGGTCAGAAACACAGCGGTCAGAAACAAAGTGGCCAGAAACACGGGTGTTTGAAACACACTGGTCAGAAACACGCTGGTCAGAAACACCATGGTCAGAAACACAGTGGTCAGAAACACACTGGACAGAAACACACTGGTCAGAAACATAGTGGTCAGAAACACACTGGTAACAAACACAGTAGTCAGAAACACAGTGGTCAGAGACACACTGGTCAGAAACACAGTGGTCAGAAACACACTGGTCAGAAACACAGTGGTCAGAAACACACTGGTCAGAAACAAAGTGGTCAGAAACACACTGGGAAGAAACACACTGGTCAGAAACATAGTGGTCGCAAATACACGGGTCAGAAACAAACTGGAAAGAAACACAGGGGTCATAAAGACTTGATCAGAAACACATCCGTCAGAAACACACTGGTCAGAAACATAGTGGTCGCAAATACACGGGTCAGAAACAAACTGGAAAGAAACACAGGGGTCATAAAGACTTGATCAGAAACACATCCGTCAGAAACACACTGGTCAGAAACACACTGGTAAAAGCACACTGGCCAGAAACATAGTGGTCAGAACACAGTGGTCAAAAACACAGTGGTGAGAAACGCATGGGCCATAAACACACTGGTGAGAAAGACAGTGGTCAGAAACACAGTGGTCAGAAAAACACTCGTCAGACACATAGTGGTCAGAAAGACAGTTGTCAGAAGCACAGTGGTCAGAAATACACTGGTCAGAAACACAGTGGTCAGAAACACAGTGGTCAGAAACACACTGGTCTGAAACACACAGGTCACAAACACGGTGGTGAGAAAGACATGGTCAGAAACACACTGGTCAGAAACAAACTGGTCACAAACACACTGGTAAAAACACACTGGTCAGAAACAATGTGGTCAGAAATACTGTGGTCAGAAACACAATGGTCAGAAAAACACTGGTCACAAACACAGTCTCCAGAAACACAGTAATCACAGGAATACTGGTCAGAAACACACTGGCCAGAGACACTGTGATCAGAAAAAGAGTGGTCAGAAACACAGTGGTCAGCAACACACTGGTCAGAAACACATTGGTCAGAAACACACCGGTCAGAAACACACTGGTCAGAAACACAGTGGTCAGAAACACAGTGGTCAGCAACACACTGGTCAGAAACACATTGGTCAGAAACACACCGGTCAGAAACACACTGGTCAGAAACACAGTGGTCAGAAACACACAGGTCAGGAACACACTGGTCAGAAACACACAGGTCAGAAACACAGTGGTCAGAAACACAGTGGTCAGAAACACAGTGGTCTGAAACACACTGGTCAGAAACACACTGGTCAGAAACACACAGGTCAGAAACACAGTGGTCAGAAACACAGTGGTCAGAAACACAGTGGTCTGAAACACACTGGTCAGAAACACACTGGTCAGAAACATAGTGGTCATAAACACAGTGGTCAGAAACACACGGGTCAGAAACACACTGGTCAGAAACACAGTGGTCATAAACACATTGATCAGAAACACACTGGTCTGAAACACACTGGTCAAAAACACGGTGGTCAGAAACACAGTGGTCAGAAACAGAGTGGTCAGAAACACACTAGTTAGAAACACGCTAGCCATAAACACAGTTGTCAGAAACAGAGTGGTGAAAAACACAGTGGTCAGAAACACAGGGGTCAGAAACACGGTTGTCAGAAACACAGTGGTCAGAAACACAGTGGTCAGAAACACAATGGTCAGAAACACAGTGGTCCGAAACACACTGGTCAGAAACACAGTAGACAGAAACACACTGGTGAGAAACACAGTGGTCAGAAACACACTGGTCAGAAGAACAGTTGTCAGAAACACAGTTGTCTAAAAAATAGTGGTCAGAAACACACTTGTCAGAAGCCCAGTGGACAGAAATACACTGGTCAGAAAAACAGTGTCCAGGAACACAGTGGTCAGAAACACAGTGGTTAGAAACATGCTGGTCAGAAAAACAATGGTCAGAAACACATTAGTTAGAAACATGCTGGTCAGAAATACACTGGTCAGAAACACAATGGTCAGAAAGACACTGGTCAGAAACACAGTGGTCGGAAACACATACGTCAGGAACACGGTGGTAAGAAACACAGTGGTCAGAAACCCTCTAGTCAGAAACACACTGGTCAGAAACACACTGGTAAGAAACACACTGGTCAGAAACATAATGGTCAGAAACACACTGGTCAGAAACAAACAGGTCACAAACACAGTGGTCAGAGAGACAGTGGTCAGAAACACACTGGTCAGAAACACACTGGTAAAAACACACCGGTCAGAAACACAGTAGTCAGAAACGCAGTGTTCAGAAGCACAGTGGTCAGAAACACACTGGTCAGAGAAACAGTGATCAGAAACACAGTGGTCAAAAACACACTAGTTAGAAACGCACTGGTCAGAAACACACTGGTCAGAAACAAACAGGTCACAAACACAGTGGTCTGTGAGACAGTGGTCAGAAACACACTGGTCATAAACACAGTGGTCAGAAACACACAGGTCAGGAACACACTGGTCAGAAACACAGTGGTCAGAAACACAGTGGTCTGAAACATCCTGGTCAGAAACACAATGGCCAGAAACACAGTGGTCATAAACATTGTGGTCGGAAACATAGTGGTCAGAAACACAGTGGTCGGAAACACAATGATAAAAAACACACTGGTCAGAAACATAGTGGTCAGAAACACACAGGTCAGGACCACACTAGTCAGAAACACAGTGGTCACAAAAACATTGGTCAGATATACAGTTTTCAGAAACACAATGGTCGGAAATGCAGTGTTTAGAAAAACAGTGTTCATAAACACAGTGGACAGAAACACACGGGTCAGAAACACAGTGGTCAGAAACACATTGGTCAGAAACACTGTGGTCAGAAACACACTGGTCTGAAACACAGCGTTCACAGACATACTGTTCAGAAACACAGTAGTCAGAAACACACTGGTAAGAAACACAGTGGTCAGATACACACTGGTCAGAAACACAGATGTCAGAAACACACTCATCAGACAGACAGTGGTCAGAAACACAGTAGTCAGAAACACACTGGTAAGAAACACAGTGGTCAGATACACACTGGTCAGAAACACAGATGTCAGAAACACACTCATCAGACAGACAGTGGTCAGAAACACAGTGGTCAGATGCACAGTGGTCAGAAACACAGTGGTCAGAAACAAAGTGGCCAGAAAGACTGTGGTCAGAAACACACTGGTTAGAAACACGCTCGTAAGAAAATCCATGGTCAGAAACACAGAAGTCAGAATTACAGTGGTCAGAAACACACTGGGCAGAAACACACTGGTCAGAAAGAAACTGGTCAGAAACACACTGGTCAGAAACACACTGGTCAGAAACACACTGTTCAGAAACACAGTGGTCAGAAACACACTGGTTAAAAACACACTGGTCAGAAACATAGTGGTCAGAAAGACACAGGTCAGGAACATACTAGTCAGAAACACAGTGGTCATAAACACATTGGTCGGAAACAAAGTTTTCAGAAACACTATGGTCAGAAACACAGTGGTCATAAACACAGTGGTCATAAACACAGTGGTCAGAAAGACACTTGTCAGAAACACAGTGGTCAGAAACACATTGGTCAGAAACACTGTGGTCAGAAACACACTGGATAGAAACATTGTGCACAGAAACACACTGGTCAGAACACAGTAGTCAGAAACACACTGGTCAGAAACACAGTGGTAAGAAACACACTGGTCAGAAACACAGTGGTCAGAAATACACTTTTCAGAGAGACAGTGGTCAGAAACACAGTGGTCAGAAGCACGGCGGTCAGAAACACAGTCGGAAACAAAGTGGCCAGAAACACAGTGGTCAGAAACACACTGGTCAGAAACACGCTCGTAGGAAATACCATGGTCAGAAACACAGTGGTCGGAAACACACTGGTCAGAAACACAGTGGTCAGAAACACACTGGTCAGAAACACACTGGTCAGAAAGACACTGGTCAGAAACACACTGGTCAGAAACACAGTGGTCAGAACACAGTGGTCAGAAACGCAGTGGTCAGAAACACAGTGGTCAGAAACACACTGGTCAGAACCACAGTGCTCATAAACACAATGGTCAGAAACACAGTGGTCTGAAACACCGTGGTCAGAAACACAGTGGTCAGAAACACACTGGTCAGAACCACAGTGCTCATAAACACAATGGTCAGAAACACAGTGGTCTGAAACACCGTGGTCAGAAACACAGTGGTCAGAAACACACTGGTCAGAAACACGCTCGTAGGAAATACCATGGTCAGAAACACAGTGGTCGGAAACACACTGGTCAGAAACACAGTGGTCAGAAACACACTGGTCAGAAACACACTGGTCAGAAAGACACTGGTCAGAAACACACTTGTCAGAAACACAGTGGTCAGAAACACACTGGTCAGAAACACAGTGGTCAGAAACACACTGGTCAAAAACACACTGGTCAGAAACATAGTAGTCAGAAACACACAGGTCAGGAACACACTAGTCAGAAACAAAGTGGTCATAAACCCATTGGTCAGAAACACAGTTGTCAGAAACACAATGGTCAGAAACACAGTGGTCAGAAACACAGTGGTTATAAACACAGTGATCAGAAACACACTGGTCAGAAATACGGTAGTCAGAAACACATTGGTCAGAAACACAGTGGTCACAAACACACTGGTTAGAAACATTGTGCTCACAAACACACTGGTCAGAACCCCTGTAGTCAGAAATACACTGGCAAGAAACACAGTGGTAAGAAACACACTGGTCAGAAACAAAGTGGTCAGAAACACACTTGTCAGACAGATTGTACTCAGAAACACAGTGGTCAGAAGCACAGTGGTCAGAAGCACAGTGGTCAGAAACACGGTGGTCAGAAACAAACTGGCCAGAAACACAGTGGTCAGAAACACAGTGGTCGGAAACACACTGGTCAGAAACACACTGGTAAGAAACACCGTGGGGAGAAACACACAGGTCAGGAACACACTAGTCAGAAAAACAGTGGTCATAAACACATTGGTCGGAAACACAGTTTTCAGAAACACAATGGTCAGAAACACAGTGGTCAGAAACACAGTGGTCATGAACACAGTGGTCAGAAACACACTAGTCAGAAACAGAGTGGTCAGAAACACATTGGTCAGAAACACAGTGGTCAGAAACACACTTTTCAGAGAGACAGTGGTCAGAAACAGAGTGGTCAGAAGCACAGCGGTCAGAAACACAGTGGTCGGAAACAAAGTGGCCAGAAACACAGTGGTCAGAAACACAGTGGTCAGAAACACGCTCGTAAAAAACACCATGGTCAGAAACACAGTGGTCGGAAACACACTGGTCAGAAACACAGTGGTCAGAAACACACTGGTCAGAAACACGCTTGTCAGAAACACCATGGTCAGAAACACACTGGTCAGAAACACTGTGGTCAGAAACACACTGGTCAGAAACACACTGGTCACAAACACACTGGGCAGAAGCACGGTGGTCAGAAACATTCTGGTCAGAAACACACTGGTCAGAAACACAGTGGTCAGGAACACACTGGTAGCAAACACAGTGGGGAGAAACACAGTGGTCCGAGACACACTGGTCAGAAACACAGTGGTCAGAAACACACTGGTCAGAAACACAGTGGTCAGAAACACACTTGTCAGAAACACACTGGTCAGAAATACACTGGTCAGAAACACACTGGTAAGAAACACAGTGGTCAGAAATACAGTGGTCAGAAACACAGTGGTCAGAAGCACACTGGTCAGAAACAAACAAGTCAGAAACACAGTGGTCGGAAACACAGTGGTTAGAAACACACCAGTCAGAAATACAGTGGTCAGAAAGACAGTGGTCAGAAACACAGTATTCAAAAACACAGTGGTCAGAAACACAGTGGTCAGAAACACAGTGGTCAGAAACACAGTGGTCGAAAACACAGTGGTCAGGAACATGGTGGTCACAAACACAATAGACAAAAACACAGTGCTCAGAAACACACTGGTCAGAAACACAGTGGTCAGAACACAGTGGTCAGAAACGCAGTGGTCAGAAACACAGTGGTCAGAAACACACTTGTAAGAAACACACTGGCAACAAACAAAGTGGTCAGATACACAGTGGTCAGAAACACAGTGGTCAGAAACACACTGGTCAAAAACACACTGGTTAGACATACAGTGGTTACAAATACAATGGTCAGAAACACAGTGGTCAGAAACTCAGTGGTCAGAAAAACACTGGTCAGAAACACAGTGGTCAGAAACATAGTGGTCAGAAACACACTGGTCATAAACACACTGGTCAGAAACACTGTGGTCAGAAACACAGTGGTCAGAAACACTGAGGTCAGAAACACACTGGTCAGAAACACACTGGTCAGACACACAGTTGTCAGAAACACAGTGGTCAGACACATAGTGGTCAGACATACACTGGTCAGAAACACAGTGGTCAGAAACACAGTGGTCAGAAAAACAGTTATCAGAAACACAGTGGTCAGAATTACAGTGGTCAGAAACACAGTGGTCAGAAAACCAGTGGTCAGAAACGAACTGGTCAGAAACACACTGGTCAAAAACACACAGCGCAGAAACACAGTGGTCAGAAACACACTGGTCAGGATCACAGTAATCAGAAACGCTCTGGTCAGAAACACAGTGCTCAGAAACATATTGGTCAGAAACACATTGGTCAGAAACCCACTGTTCAGAAACACACTGGTCAGAAATAAACTGATCAGAAACACACTGGTCAGAAACACACTGGTCAGAAACACACTCATCAGAAACACTGTGGTCAGAAACACCATGGTCATGAACACACTGGTCAAAACACAGTGGTCAGAAACACACTACTCAGAAACACACTGGTCGGAGACACACTGGTCAAAACCACAGTAGTCAGAAACAGAGTGGTCAGAAACACAGCGGTCAGAAACACAGTGGTCAGAAACACACTGGTCAGAAACACACTGGTCAGAAACACAGTGGTCGGAAACACACTGGTCTGAAACACAGTCGTCAGAAACACAGTGGTCAGAAACACACTGGTCAGAACACCGTGGTCAGAAACACAGTGGTCCTAAACATACCGGTTAGAAACACAGTGGTCAGAAACACAGTGCTCAAAAACACAATGCTCAGAAAAACAATGGTCAGAAACACAGTAGTCAGAAACACAGTGGTCAGAAACACACTGGTCAGAAACTCAGTGGTCAGAATCACAGTGGTCAGAAATACAGTGGTCAGAAACACGGTGCTCTGAAACGAAGTGGTCAGAAACACAGTGGTCAGAAACACAGTTGTTATAAACACAGAGGTCAGGAACACAGTGGTCAGAAACACAGTGTTCAGAAACACAGTGGTCAGAAACACAGAGGTCAGGAACACAGTGGTCAGAAACACAGTGGTCATAAACACACTGGTCAGAAACACAGTGGTCAGAAACACACCGGTCAGCATCACACTGGTCAGAAACGCAGTGGTCAAAAAAACAATGCTCAGAAACACACTGGTCAGAAACACACTGGATAGAAAAACAGTGGTAAGAAACACACTGGTCAGGAACACACTGGTCATAAACACACAGGTCACAAACATAGTGGTCAAAAACAAAGTGGTCAAAAACACGGTGGTCAGAAAGACAGTGGTTAGAAACACACTGGTCTGAAACAAATTGGTCAGAAACACACTGGTCACAAACACACTGGTCAGACACACAGTGGTTAGAGACACAGTGGTCAGAAAAAAACTGGTCAGAAAGACACTGGTCAGCAACACACTGGTCAGAAACACCGTGGTCCGAAACACAGTGGTCAGAAACAGACTGGTCATAAACATTGGTCAGAAACACAGTGGTCAGAATCACAGTGGTCAGAAACACCGTGGTCCGAAACACAGTGGTCAGAAACAGACTGGTCATAAACATTGGTCAGAAACACAGTGGTCAGAATCACAGTGGTCAGAAACACAGTGGCCTTAAACACAGTTGTCAGTGACACAGTGGTCAGCAAGGCAGTGGTCAGAAATATAGTGGTCAGAAACACAGTGGTCAGAAACACAGTGGTAAGAATCACAGTGGTCAGAAATAGAGTGGTCAGAAACACAGTGGTCAGAAACACAGTGGCCTTAAACACAGTTGTCAGTGACACAGTGGTCAGCAAGGCAGTGGTCAGAAATATAGTGGTCAGAAACACAGTGGTCAGAAACACAGTGGTAAGAATCACAGTGGTCAGAAATAGAGTGGTCAGAAACGCAATGGTCAGAAATACACTGGTCAGAAACACGGTGGTCAGAAACACTGTGGTCAGAACCACACTGGTCGTAAACACAGTGGTCAAAAACACATTGGTCAGAAAGACACTGGTCAGAAACACACTTGTTACAAACACAGTGGTCAGAAACAGAGTGGTCATAAACACTGTGGTCAGAAACACAGTGGCCACAATAACTGTGGACAGAAACACAATTGTCAGAAACACAATGGTCAGAAACACAGTGGTCAGAAACACACTGGTCAGAAGTAAAGTTGTCAGAAACACACTGGTCAGAAACACACTGGTCAGACACACAGTGGTCAGAAACAGAGTGGTCATAAACACACTGGTCCGAAACACACTGGTAAGAAACACAGTGGTCAGAACCACACTGGTCAGAAACACAGTGGTCAGAAACACATTGGTCAGAAACACAGCGGTCAGAAACTCAGAGGTCAGAAAAACACTGGTCAGAAACACACTGGTCAAATACACAGTGGTCAGAAACACAGTGGTCCAAAACATAGTTGTCAGAAACACACTGGAAACAAACACAGTGGTCGGAACACAGTGGTCAGAAACACAATGGTCAGAAACACGGTGGTCAGGAACACACTAGTCAGAAACACACTAGTCAGAAGCACACTGGTCAGAAACATACTGGTCAGAAACACACTGATCAGAAACACAGTGGTCAGAAATACAGTGGACAGAAACACAGTGGTCAGAAACACGGTGGTCAGAAACACAGTGGTCAGAAGGACAGTGGTCATCAACACAGTGGTCAGAAACACACTTGTCAGAAACACACTGGTGAGAAACACAGTGGTCAAAAACAAAGTGGTCAGAAACATGGTGGTCAGAAACACAGTGGATGGAAACACAGTGCTCAGAAACACACCGGTCAGAATGACAGTGGTCAGAAACACAGTGGTCAGAAACACGGTGGTCAAAAATACAGTGGTAAGAAACACACTGGTGATAAATACACTGGTTAGAAACAAAGTGGTCACATACACAGTGGTCAGAAACACAGTGGTCAGAAACACACTGGTCAGAAACACGCTGGTCAAAAACACAGTCGTTAGAAATACAATGGTCACAAACGCAGTGGTCAGAAACACGGTGGTCAGAAACACACTGGTCAGAAACACAATGGTCATAAACACACTGGTCATAAACACACCGGTCATGAACACACTGGTCAGAAACACAGTGGTCAGAATCACCGTGGTCAGAAACACAGTGGTGAGAAACACAGTGGTCAGAACCATAGTGGTTAGAAACACAGTGGTCAGAAACACAGTGATCAGAAATACACTGGTCAGAAATACAGAGGTCAGAAACACCCTGGTCAGAAACACACTGGTGAGATACACAGTGGTCAGAAAGAAATTGGTCACAAACACAGTAGTCAAAAAAACACTGGTCAGAAACACGGTGGTCAGAAACATAGTGGTCAGAAACACAGTGGTCAGAAACACAATGCGCAGAAACACAGTGGTCAGAAACACAGTGGTCAGGAACACAGTAATCAATAACGCAATGTTCAGAAAAACAGTGCTCAGAAATACAGTGGTCAGAAACACAGTGGTCAGAAGCCCACTGTTCAGAAACACACAGGTCAGAAACACACTGGTCAGAAACACACTGGTCAGAAACACACTGGTCAGAAACACAATGGTCAGAAACACCGTGGCCATAAACACACTGGTCAAAAACACAGTGGTCAGAAACACACTAATCAGAAACACACTGGTTAGAGACACACTGGTCAGAAACACAGTGGACAAAAACAGATTTGTCAGAAACACAGCGGTCAGAAACACAGTGGTCAAAAACACACTGGTCAGAAACACACTGGTCCAAAACACACTGGTCAGAAACACAGTGGTCAGAAACACACTGGTCAGAAACACAGTGGTCAGAAACACACTGGTCAGAAACACACTGGTCAGAAACACA
>SZWC01001488.1:168717-201566 GCA_023375785.1 Penium margaritaceum
TGGTCAGAAACACACTGGTCAGAAACACAGTGGTCAGAAACACCGTGGCCATAAACACACTGGTCAAAAACACAGTGGTCAGAATCACACTAATCAGAAACACACTGGTTAGAGACACACTGGTCAGAAACACAGGGGACAGAAACAGAGTGGTCAGAAACACAGCGGTGAGAAACACAGTGGTCAGAAACACACTGGTCAGAAACACACTGGTCCGAAACACACTGGTAAGAAACACAGTGGTCAGGAACACACTGGTCAGAAACACAGTGTTCAGAAACACACTGCTCAGAAACACCGTGGTCAGAAACACAGTGGTTATAAACACACCGGTCAGAAACACAGTGGTCAGAAACACGGTGTTCATAAACACACTAGTCAGAAACATAGTGGTCAGAAATACAGTGGTCAGAAACACACTGGTCAGAAACACAGTGGTCGGAAACACAGTGGTCAGAAACACAGTGGTCAGAAGCACAGTGGTCAGAAACACAGTGGTCAGAAACACAGTGCTCAGAAACACACTGGTCAGAAACACTGTGGTCAGAAACACAGCGGTCAAAAACACACTGGTCAGAAACACAGTGGTCGGAAAACACAGTGTTCATAAACACACTGGTCATAAACATAGTGGTCAGAAACACAGAGGTCAGAAACACACTGGTCAGAAACACACTGGTCAGAAACGCACTGGTCAGAAACACACTAGTCAGAAACACACTGGTCAGAAACACACTGGTCAGAAACACAGTGGTCGGAAACACAGTGGTCCGAAACACTTTGGTCAGAAACACACTTGAAACAAATACACTGGTCCGAACACAGTTGTCAGAAACACACTGGTCAGAAACACAGTGGTCAGAAACACACTTCTCAGAAAAACACTGGTAAGAAACACAGGGGTCATGAACACAGTGGTTCGAAACACAGTGGTCAGAAGCCCACTGGTCAGATACATACTGGTCAGAAACACATTTGTCGGAAACACAGTGGTCAGAAACACAGTGGTTAGAAACACACATGTCAGAAACACAGTGATCAGGAAAACAGTCGTCAGAAACACAGTGGGCAGAAACACATTGGTCAGAAACACAGTGGTCAGAGTACCAGTGGGCAGAAACACAGTGGTCATAAACACAGTGGTCAGAAACACACTGGTCATAAACACACTGGTCAGAAACACAGTGGTCAGAAACACAGAGGTCAGAACTACAGTCATCAGAAACACAGTAGTCACAAACACAGTGGTCAGAAACACATTGGTCAGAAACACATAGGTCATAAACACCCTGGTCAGAAACACTCTATTCAAACACACAGTGGTCAGAAACACAGTGGTCAGACACACAGTGGTCAGGAACACAGTGGTCAAAAAGAAAGTTGTCAAAAACATAGTGGTCAGAATCACAGTGGTCAGAAACACAGTGGTCAGAAAAACAGTTGTCAGAAACACAGTGGTCAGAAATACACTGGTCAGGAACACAGTAATCAGAAATGCACTGGTCTGAAACACAGTGCTCAGAAACACAGTGGTCAGAAACACAGTGGTCAGAAGCCCACTGTTGAGAAACACACTGGTCAGAAACACACTGGTCAGAAACACACTGGTCAGAAACACAGTGGTCAGAAACACAGTGGTCAGAAGCCCACTGTTGAGAAACACACTGGTCAGAAACACACTGGTCAGAAACACACTGGTCAGAAACACACTGGTCAGGAACACAGTAATCAGAAACGCACTGGTCAGAAACACAGTTCTCAGAAACACAGTGGTCAGAAACACACTGGTCAGAAGCCCACTGTTGAGAAACACACTGGTCAGAAACACACTGGTCAGAAACACACTGGTCAGAAACACACTGGTCAGAAACACACTGGTCAGAAACACAATGGTCAGAAACACAGTGGTCAGAAACACACTGGTCAGAAACACACTGGTCAGAAACACACTGGTCAGAAACACAATGGTCAGAAACACAGTGGTCAGAAACACACTGGTCAGAAACACCATGGTCATAAACACACTCGTCAAGAACACAGTGGTCAGAAACACACTAATCAGAAACACTCTGGTCAGAGACACACTGGTCAGAAACACTGTGGTCAGAAACATAGTGATCAGAAACACAGCGGTCAGAACCACAGTGGTCAGAAACACACTGGTCAGAACACCACTGGTCAGAAACACACTGGTCAGAAATACAGTGGTCAGAAACACACTGGTCAGAAACACAGTGGTCAGAAACACAGTGTTAAAAAACACACTGGTCAGAAACACCGTGGTCAGAAACACCGTGGTCAGAAACACACCGGTCAGAAACAATGTGGTCAGAAACACAGTGTTTCTTAACACACTGGTCAGAAACATAGTGGTCAGAAACACAGTGGTCGGAAACACAGCGGTCAGAAACACACTGGTCAGAAACCCACTGTTCAGAAACACACTGGTCAGAAACACAGTGGTCAGAAACACAGTGGTCTGAAACACAGTGGTCAGAAACACAGTGGTCTGAAAAACAGTGGTCAGAAACACACTGGTCAGAAACATAGTGGTCAGAAAAACAGTGGTCAGAAACACAGTGGTCAGAAACCGATATGTCAGAAATACAGTGGTCATAAACACGGTGGTCAGAAACAAAACGGTCAGAAACACACTGAAAAGAGATACAGTGGTCAGAAACACACTGGTCAGAAACACACTGGTCAGAAACACAGTGGTCAGAAACAAATTGGTCAGAAACACAGTGGTCAGAAACATAGTGGTCAGAAGCACGATGGTCAGAAACACAGTGGTCCGAAACACACTGGTCAGAAACACACTGGTCAAAAACACACTGGTCAGACACACACAGGTAAGAAACAAAGTGGTCAGAAACACAGTGGTCAGACACACAGTGCTCAGAAACACACTGGTCAGAAACAAACTGATCAGAAACACAGTGGTCAGAAACACAGTGGTCAGAAACACACTGGTCAGAAACACACTGGTCAGAAACATACTGGTCAGAAACACAGTGGTCAGAAACACAGTGGTCAGAAACACAGTGGTCAGAAACACACTGGTCAGAAACACACTGGTCAGAAACATACTGGTCAGAAACACAGTGGTCAGAAACACAGTGGTCAGAAACACAGTGTCCAGAAACACGGTGGTCAGAAACACAGTGGTCAGAAATACAGTGGTCAGAAAAACACTGGTCTCAAACACATTGGTCAGAAACGCAGTGGTCAGAAACCCTGTGGTCAGAAACAAAGCGGTCAGAAACACACTGTTCCGAACCACAGTGGTCAGAATCGCAGTGGTCAGAAACACAGTAGTCAGAAACACACTGGTCAGAAACATAGTTGTCAGAAACACAGTGGTCAGAAAGACAATGGTATGAAATACAGTGGTCAGAAACAGTGGTCAGAAACACACTGGTCAGAAATACACTGGTCAGAAACACACTGGTCAGAAACACACTGGTCAGACACACACTGGTCATAAACACAGTGGTTATAAACACAGTGGTCAGAAACACACTGGCCAAAAATGCAGTGGTCAGGAACACACTGGTTAGAAACACAGTGCTCAGAAACACACTGTTCAGAAACACAGTGGTCAGAAACACATTGGTAAGAAACACAGCGCTCAGAGACACACTGGTCAGAAACACACTGGTTAGAATCACATTGGTCAGATACACAGTGGTCAGATCAGAAACAGGATGGTCAGAAACACGTTGGTCAGAAACACTCTTGTCAGAAACCCAGTGGTCAGAAAGACATTGGTCAGAAACACAGTGGTTAGAAACACAGTGGTTAGAAACACTCTGGTCAGAAACAGAGTGGTAATAGACACAGTGGTCCGAGCCACACTGATCATAAACACAAAGGTCAGAAACATAGTGGTCAGAAACACAGTGGTCGGAGACACAGCGGTCAGAAACACACTGGTCAGAAACACAGAAGTCAGAAACACAGTGGTCAGAAACACACTTGTCAGAAACACAATGGTCAGAAACACACTAGTCATAAACACAGTGGTCGGAACCACAGTGGTCAGAAACACACTGGTCAGTAACACAGTGGTCAGAAATACATTCGTCAGAAACACAGTGGTCAGAGACACAGTGGTCAGAAACATTGTGGTCAGAAAGAGACTGGTCAGAAACACACTGGTCAGAAACACAGTGGTCAGAAACACACTGGTCAGAAACAGAGTGGCCAGAAACACAGTGGTCAAAAACACAGTGGTCAGAAACAGAGTGGCCAGAAACACAGTGGTCAAAAACACAGTGGTCAGAAACACACTGGTCAGTAACACAGTGGTCAGAAATACAATCGTCAGAAACACAGTGGTCAGAAACACACTAGTCAGAAACTCGGTTGTCAGAAACACAGTGGTCAAAAACACAGTGGTCAGAAACACACTGGTCAGTAACACAGTGGTCAGAAATACAATCGTCAGAAACACAGTGGTCAGAAACACACTAGTCAGAAACTCGGTTGTCAGAAACACAGTGGTCAAAAACACAGTGGTCAGAAACACACTGGTCAGTAACACAGTGGTCAGAAATACAATCGTCAGAAACACAGTGGTCAGAAACACACTAGTCAGAAACTCGGTTGTCAGAAACACAGTGGTCAAAAACACAGTGGTCAGAAACACACTGGTCAGTAACACAGTGGTCAGAAATACAATCGTCAGAAACACAGTGGTCAGAAACACACTAGTCAGAAACTCGGTTGTCAGAAACACAGTGGTCAAAAACACAGTGGTCAGAAACACACTGGTCAGTAACACAGTGGTCAGAAATACAATCGTCAGAAACACAGTGGTCAGAAACACACTAGTCAGAAACTCGGTTGTCAGAAACACAGTGGTCAAAAACACAGTGGTCAGAAACACACTGGTCAGTAACACAGTGGTCAGAAATACAATCGTCAGAAACACAGTGGTCAGAAACACACTAGTCAAAAACTCGGTTGTCAGAAACACAGTGGTCAAAAACACAGTGGTCAGAAACACAGTGGTTACAAACACAGTGGTCAGAAACACAGTGGTAAAAAACACATTGGTCATAAACACAGTGGTCAGAAACACAGTGGTCAGAAACACAATGGTCAGAAACACAGTGGTCAGAAACACAGTGGCCAGAAACAGAGTGGTCACAAACACGGTGGTTATAAATACACTGGTCTGAAACAAACTGGTCAGAAACACACTGGAAAAAAACACACTGGTTGGAAACACAGTGGTCAGAAACACAGTGGTCAGAAACACACTGGTCATAAACACAGTGGTCAGAAACACCCTGGTCAGAAACACACTGGTAAGATACACAGTGGTCAGAAACACAGTGGTCATAAACACAGTGGTCAATAACACACCGGTCAGAAACACACAGGTCAGAAGCATAGTGGTCAGAAACACAGTGGTCAAAACACACTGGTCAGAAACACATTGGTCAGAGTCACAGCGATCAAAAGACACTGGTCATAAACACTGGTCAGAAACACACTGGTCAGAAACACAGCGGTCAGCAACACCGTGGTCAAAAACACAGAAGTCAGAAACACAGTGGTCAGAAACACAGTGGTCAGAAACACAGCGGTCAGCAACACCGTGGTTAAAAACACAGAAGTCAGAAACACAGTGGTCAGAAACACAGTGGTCACAAACACAGTGGTCAGAAACACAGTGGTCAGAAACACAATGGTCTGACACACACTGGTCAAGAACACAGTGGTCAGAAACACAGTGGTCAGAAACACATTAGTCAGAAACTCAGTGGTCAGAAACACGGTGGTCAGAAACTCAGTGGTCAGAAACACAGTCGTCAGAAACACAGTGGTCACAAACACAGTGGTCAGAAACATAGTGGTCAGAAACACAATGGTCAGGCATACACTGGTCAAAAACACAGTGGTCAGAAACACAGTGGTCAGAAACAAATTAGTCAGAAACTCAGTGGTCAGAAACACAGTGGTCAGAAACTCAGTGGTCACAAACACAATGGTCATAAACACAGTGGTCAGAAACACAGTGGTCAGAAACACAGTGGTCGGAAACACAGTGGTAAGAAACACAGTGGTCAGAAACACAGAGGTCAGAAATGCAGTGGTCAGAAACACTGTGGTCATAAACACACTGGTCTGAAACACAGTTGTCAGAAACACACTGGTCAGAAAGACACGGGTCAGAAACACAGTGGTAAATAAAACAGTGGTCAGAAACACACAAG
The DNA here is from genome assembly GCA_023375785.1 of Penium margaritaceum. Taxonomy (NCBI): domain Eukaryota; kingdom Viridiplantae; phylum Streptophyta; class Zygnematophyceae; order Desmidiales; family Peniaceae; genus Penium; species Penium margaritaceum. The sequence continues at coordinate 174,945 of SZWC01001488.1, forward strand.
ACAGAAACACACTGGTTAGAAACACAGTGGTCACAAACACCGTGGTCCAAATACAGTGGTCAGAAACACAGTGGTAAGAAACACACTGGTCATAAACACTCGTCAGAAACTCAGTGGTCAGAAACATAATGGTCAGAAACACATTGGTCTGAAAAACAGTGTTCAGAAACACGGTGGTTACAAACACAGTGGTCAGAAACACAGTGGTCAAAAACACAGTGGTCATAAACACAGTGGTCAGAAACACAGTGGTCAAAAACACAGTGATCAGAAACACAGTACTCAGAAACACAGTGGTCAGAAACACAGTGGTCAGAAACACAGTGGTCATATACACACTGGTCTGAAACACAGTGGTCTGAAACACACTGGTCAGAAACACACGGGTCAGAAACACAGTGGTGAGAAACACAGTGGTCAGAAACACGGTGGTCAGAAACACACTGGCTAGAAACACAGTGGTCAGAAACACACTTGTCATAAACACAGTGGTCACAAACACAGTGGTCACCAATACAGTGGTCAGAAACACAGTGGTCAGAAATACAGCGGTCAGGAACAAATTGGTCAGGTACACACTGGTCAAAAACACACTGGTCAGACACACATTGGTCAGAACCACAGCGGTCAGAGACACATTGGTCAGAAACGCACTGGTCAGAAACACAGTGGTCAGAAACACACTGGCTAGAAACACAGTGGTCAGAAACACACTGGCTAGAAACACAGTGGTCAGAAACACACTGGCTAGAAACACAGTGGTCAGAAACACACTGGCTAGAAACACAGTGGTCAGAAACACACTGGCTAGAAACACAGTGGTCAGAAACACACTGGCTAGAAACACAGTGGTCAGAAACACACTGGCTAGAAACACAGTGGTCAGAAACACACTGGCTAGAAACACAGTGGTCAGAAACACACTGGCTAGAAACACAGTGGTCAGAAACACACTGGCTAGAAACACAGTGGTCAGAAACACACTGGCTAGAAACACAGTGGTCAGAAACACACTGGCTAGAAACACAGTGGTCAGAAACACACTGGCTAGAAACACAGTGGTCAGAAACACACTGGCTAGAAACACAGTGGTCAGAAACACACTGGCTAGAAACACAGTGGTCAGAAACACACTGGCCAGAAACACAGTGGTCAGAAACACAGTGGGCAGAAACACGGTGGTCAGAAACACACTGGTTAGAACACAGTGGTCAGAAAATCACTGGTCAGAAACAAAGTGGTCAGAAACACAGTGGTCAGAAACACAGTGGTTAAGAACACCGTGGTCAGAAACACGGTGGTCAGAAACACAATGGGCAGAATTACACTGGTCAGAAACAAAGAGGTCAGAAACACAGTGGTCAGAAACACAGTGGGCAGAAACACAATGGTTATAAACACACTGGTCAGAAGCACAGTGGTCGGAAACACATTGGTCAGAAGCACACTGGTCAGAAACACACTGGTAAGAAACACGGTGGTCAGAAACACAGTGGTCAGAAACACAGTGGTCAGAAACACAGTGGTCAGAAACACAATGGTCTGAAACACACTGGTCAGAAACACGGTGGTCAGGAACACACTGGTCAGATCCACACTGGTCAGAAACACAGTGGTCAAAAACACAGTGGTCAAAAACACACTGGAGAGAAACACCCTGGTTAGAAACACAGTGGTCAGAAACACAGTGGTCCGAAACACAGTGGTCAGAAACACGCTGGTCAGAAACACAGTGGTCAGAAACACAATGGTCATAAACTCAGTGGTCAGAAACACACCGGTCAGAAACACACTGGTCAGAAGCATACTGGTCAGAAACACAGTTATCAAAAACACAGTGGTCAGAAACATGTGTTAAGAAACAAACTGGTCAGAAACACATTGGTCAGAAACACAGCGGTCAGAAACACACTGGTCATAAACACTGGTCAAAAACACACTGGTCAGAAACACAGTGGTCAGAGACACAGTGGTCGGAAATACAGTGGTCAGAAACACGGTGGTCAGCAACACAGTGGTGAATAACACAGTGGTTAGGAAGACCGTGGTCAGCAACACTGTGGTCGGAAACACAATGGTGAGAAACACAGTTGTCAGAAACAAAGTGGTCAGAAACACAGTGGTCAGAAACACAGTGGTCAGAAACACACTGGTCAGAGACACAGTGGTCAGAAACACAGTGGTCATATACAGACTGGTCTGAAACACTGTGCTCAGAAACACACTGGTCAGATCCACTTTGGTTAGAAACACAGTGGTCAAAAACACAGCGGTCAAAAACACACTGGACAGAAACACACTGGTCAGAAACACAGTGCTCAGAAACAAAGTGGTCAGAAACACACTGGTTATAAACACAGTGGTTAGAAACACAGTGGTTAGAAACACAGTGGTCAGAAAGACACCGGTCAGAAACACAGTGGTCAGAAGCAAAGTGGTCAGAAACACAGTGGTCAAAAACACAGTGGTCAGAAACACAGTGGTCCGAAACATAGTGGTCAGAAACACCGCGATCAGAAACACAGAGGTCAGAAACACACTGGTCAGAAACACAGTGGTCGGAAACACAGTGGTCAGAAGCACACTGGTCAGAAACACACTTGTCAGAAACACGGTGGTCAGAAACACAGTGGTCAGAAACACACCGGTCAGAAACACAGTGGTCAGAAGCACAGTGGTCAGAAACACAGTGGTCAGAAACGCAGTGGTCAGAAACACAGTGGTTAGGAACACCGTGGTGAGCACCACTGTGGTCAGAAACACAATGGTCAGAAACACAGTGGTCAGAAACACAGTGGGCAGAAACACACTGGTTATAAACACACTGGTCAGAAGCACAGTGGTCGGAAACACAGTGGTCAGAAGCACACTGGTCAGAAACACACTTGTCAGAAACACGGTGGTCAGAAACACAGTGGTCAGAAACACACCGGTCAGAAACACAGTGGTCAGAAGCACAGTGGTCAGAAACACAGTGGTCAGAAACGCAGTGGTCAGAAACACAGTGGTTAGGAACACCGTGGTGAGCACCACTGTGGTCAGAAACACAATGGTCAGAAACACAGTGGTCAGAAACACAGTGGTCAGAAACACAGTGGTTAGAAACACAGTGGTCAGAAAGACACCGGTCAGAAACACAGTGGTCAGAAGCAAAGTGGTCAGAAACACAGTGGTCAAAAACACAGTGGTCAGAAACACAGTGGTCCGAAACATAGTGGTCAGAAACACCGCGATCAGAAACACAGAGGTCAGAAACACACTGGTCAGAAACACAGTGGTCAGAAACACAGTGGTCAGAAACACAGTGGTCAGAAACACAGTGGTCAGAAAAACGGTGGTCAGAAACACACTGGTTAGAACACAGAGATCAGATAGACACTGGTCAGAAACACAGTGGTCAGAAACACAGTGGTCAGAAATGCAGTGGTCAGAAACACAGTGGTTAGGAACACCGTGGTGAGCACCACTGTGGTCAGAAACACAATGGTCAGAAACACAGTGTTCAGAAACACAGTGGTCAGAAACGCAGTGGTCAGAAACACAGTGGTCAAACACACAATGGTCAGAAACACACTGGTCAGAAACACAGTGGTCGGAAACACAGTGGTCAGAAGCACACTGGTCAGAAACACACTTGTCAGAAACACGGTGGTCAGAAATACAGTGGTCAGAAACACACTGGTCAGAAACACAGTGGTGAGAAACACAGTGGTCAGAAACACACTGGTCAGAAACACGGTGGTCAGAAACACACTGGTCAGATCCACACAGGTCAGAAACACAGTGGTCAAAAACACATTGGTCAGAAAGAAACTGGACAGAAACACACTGGTTAGAAACACAGTGGTCAGAAACACAGTGGTCCGAAACACTGTGGTCAGAAACAAGCTGGTCAGAAACACACTTGTCAGATACACAGTGGTCAGAAACAGAGTGGTCATAAACACAGTGGTGAGAAACACACCGGTCAGAAACACACTGGTCAGGAGCATATTGGTCAGAAACACAGTGCTAAAAAACACAGTGGTCATAAACACCGTGTTCAGAAACACACTGGTCAGAAACACATTGGTCAGAAACACAGCGGTCAGAAACACACTGGTCATAAACACTGGTCAGAGACACACTGGTCAGAAACACAGTGGTCACAGACACAGTGGTCAGAAACACAGTGGTCAGATACACAGTGGTGAAAACACAGTGGTCAGCAACACAGTGGTCAGAAACACAATGGTCAGAAACACAGTGGTCAGAAACACCGTGATCAGAAACACAGAGGTCAGAAACACACTGGTCAGAAACACCATGGTCAGACACACAGTGGTCAGAAACACAGTGGTCAGATACACAGTGGTGAAAACACAGTGGTCAGCAACACAGTGGTCAGAAACACAATGGTCAGAAACACAGTGGTCAGAAACACCGTGATCAGAAACACAGAGGTCAGAAACACACTGGTCAGAAACACCATGGTCAGACACACAGTGGTCAGAAACACAGTGGTCAGATACACAGTGGTGAAAACACAGTGGTCAGCAACACAGTGGTCAGAAACACAATGGTCAGAAACACAGTGGTCAGAAACACCGTGATCAGAAACACAGAGGTCAGAAACACACTGGTCAGAAACACCATGGTCAGACACACAGTGGTCAGAAACACAGTGGTCAGATACACAGTGGTGAAAACACAGTGGTCAGCAACACAGTGGTCAGAAACACAATGGTCAGAAACACAGTGGTCAGAAACACCGTGATCAGAAACACAGAGGTCAGAAACACACTGGTCAGAAACACCATGGTCAGACACACAGTGGTCAGAAACACAGTGGTCAGATACACAGTGGTGAAAACACAGTGGTCAGCAACACAGTGGTCAGAAACACAATGGTCAGAAACACAGTGGTCAGAAACACCGTGATCAGAAACACAGAGGTCAGAAACACACTGGTCAGAAACACAGTCTTCAGAAACACAGTGGTCAGAAGAAGAGTGGTCAGAAACACAGTGTTGAGAAACATACTGATCAGAAACACATTGGTCAGAAACACAACGGTCAGAAACACACTGGTCATACACACTGGTCAGAAAGTCAGTGGTCCGAAACACAGTGGTCAGAAACACAGTGGTCAGAAACACAGTGGTCAGATACACAGTGGTGAAAACACAGTGGTCAGCAACACAGTGGTCAGAAACAGAGTGGCCAGAAACACAGTGGTGAGAAACACAGTGGTCAGAAACACAGTGGTGAGAAACACAGCGGTCAGAAACACAGTGGTCAGAAACGGAGTGGTCAGAAACACAATTGTAGGAAACACACTCGTCAGTAACACAGGGGCCAGAAACACAGTTGTCAGAACCATACTGGTCAGAATCACAGTGGTCAAAAACAAAGTGGTCAGAAAGACACTGGTGTGAAACACACTGGTTAGAAACACAGTTGTCAGAATCACAGTGGTCAGAAACACACTGGTCAGAAACTAAGTGGTCGGAAACACAGTGGTCATAAACACAGTGGTCAGAAACACATGGGTCAGAAACACAGTGGTCAGAAACACACTAGTCAGAAACACACTGGTTATAAACACAGTCTTCATAAACACAGTGGTCAGAAACACAGTTGTCATCTACACAGTGGTCAGAAACACACTGGTCAGAAACACAGTGGTCAGAAACACATCGGTCAGAACCACACTACAAATTAGGAAACTAGTCCAAAACACGGTGGTGAGAAACACAGCAATCAGAAACACAGTGGTCACAAACACAATGGTCAGAAACAAAGTGGTCAGAAACAGACTGGTTGTAAACACACTGGATAGAAACACACTGGTCAGAAACACACTGGCTAGAAATAGAGTGGCCAGAAAGACAGTGGTCAGAAACACAGTGGAAAAAAACACAGTGGTCAGAAACTGTGTGGTCATAAACACACTGGTTTGAAACACACTGGTCAAAATTACAGTGGTCAGACACAAACTAGTCAGAAACATTGTGGTCAGAAACACAGTGGTCAGAAACATAGTGGTCAGGAACACAATGGTCGAAAACACTATAGTCAGAACCAGACTGGTCAGACACACACTAGTCAGAAACACACTGGTCAGAAACACACTGGTCCGAACACAGTGGTCAGAAAGACACTGGTCAGAAACACAGTGGTCAGAAACACAGTGGTCAAAGGCACAATGGTCACTAAAACAGTGGTCAGCAAGACAGTGGTCAGAAACACAGTGGTCCGAAACACAGTGGTCAGAAACACGCTGGTCAGAAACACAGTGGTCAGAAACACAATGGTCATAAACTCAGTGGTCAGAACACACACCGGTCAGAAACACACTGGTCAGAAGCATACTGGTCAGAAACACAGTGGTCAAAAACACAGTGGTCAGAAACACCGTGTTAAGAAACAAACTGGTCAGAAACACATTGGTCAGAAACAAAGCGGTCATAAACACACTGGTCATAAACACTGGTCAAAAACACACTGGTCAGAAACACAGTGGTCAGAGACACAGTGGTCGGAAGTACAGTGGTCAGAAACACGGTGGTCAGCAACACAGTGGTGAATAACACAGTGGTTAGGAAGACCGTGGTCAGCAACACTGTGGTAAGAAACACAATGGTGAGAAACACAGTTGTCAGAGAAACCGTGGTCAGAAACACAGTGGTCAGAAACACAGTGGTCAGAAACACACTGGTCAGAGACACAGTGGTCAGAAACACAGTGGTCAGAGACACAGTGGTCAGAAACACTGTGGTCAGAAACACACTGGTCAAAAACACAGCGGTCAAAAACACACTGGACAGAAACACACTGGTCAGAAACACAGTGCTCAGAAACAAAGTGGTCAGAAACACACTGGTTATAAACACAGTGGTTAATAACACAGTGGTTAGAAACACAGTGGTCAGAAAGACACCGGTCAGAAACACAGTGGTCAGAAGCAAAGTGGTCAGAAACACAGTGGTCAAAAACACAGTGGTCAGAAACACAGTGGTCCGAAACACAGTGGTCAGAAACACACTGGTCAGAAACAGACTGGTCCGAACACAGTGGTCAGAAAGACACTGGTCAGAAACACAGTGGGCAGAAACACAATGGTTATAAACACACTGGTCAGAAGCACAGTGGTCAGAAACACACTGGTCAGAAACAGACTGGTCCGAACACAGTGGTCAGAAAGACACTGGTCAGAAACACAGTGGGCAGAAACACAATGGTTATAAACACACTGGTCAGAAGCACAGTGGTCAGAAACACACTGGTCAGAAACAGACTGGTCCGAACACAGTGGTCAGAAAGACACTGGTCAGAAACACAGTGGGCAGAAACACAATGGTTATAAACACACTGGTCAGAAGCACAGTGGTCAGAAACACACTGGTCAGAAACAGACTGGTCCGAACACAGTGGTCAGAAAGACACTGGTCAGAAACACAGTGGGCAGAAACACAATGGTTATAAACACACTGGTCAGAAGCACAGTGGTCAGAAACACACTGGTCAGAAACAGACTGGTCCGAACACAGTGGTCAGAAAGACACTGGTCAGAAACACAGTGGGCAGAAACACAATGGTTATAAACACACTGGTCAGAAGCACAGTGGTCAGAAACACACTGGTCAGAAACAGACTGGTCCGAACACAGTGGTCAGAAAGACACTGGTCAGAAACACAGTGGGCAGAAACACAATGGTTATAAACACACTGGTCAGAAGCACAGTGGTCAGAAACACACTGGTCAGAAACAGACTGGTCCGAACACAGTGGTCAGAAAGACACTGGTCAGAAACACAGTGGGCAGAAACACAATGGTTATAAACACACTGGTCAGAAGCACAGTGGTCAGAAACACACTGGTCAGAAACAGACTGGTCCGAACACAGTGGTCAGAAAGACACTGGTCAGAAACACAGTGGGCAGAAACACAATGGTTATAAACACACTGGTCAGAAGCACAGTGGTCAGAAACACACTGGTCAGAAACAGACTGGTCCGAACACAGTGGTCAGAAAGACACTGGTCAGAAACACAGTGGTCAGAAACACAGTGGTCAAAGGCACAATGGTCACTAAAACAGTGGTCAGCAAGACAGTGGTCAGAAACACAATGGTCAGAAACACAGTGGTCGGAATCACAGTGGTCAGAAACACAGTGGTCAGGAACACACTGGTCAGAAATACAATGGTAAGAAACACACTGGTCAGAAACACATTGGTCAGAAACGATGTGGATATAAACACACTGGTCAGAAACTCAGTGGTCGGAAACACAGTGGTCAGAAACACAGTGGTCAGAAACACAGTGGTTAGAAACATTGTGGTCAGAAACACAGTGGTTGGAAACACACTGGTCAAAAACAAAGTGGTCAGAAACACACTGGTCAGACACATGGTGGTCAGAAACACAGTGGTCAGAAACACAGAGGTCAGAAACACACTGGTCAGAAACACACTGGTCAGAAACACAGTGTTCAGAAACACAGTGGTCAGAAGAACAGTGGTCAGAAAACCAGTGTTCACAAATACACTGGTCAGAAACACAGTGGTCAGAAACACACTGGTCAGAAACACAGTGGTGAGAAACACAGTGGTCAGAAACACACTGGTCAGAAACACGGTGGTCAGAAACACACTGGTCAGATCCACACTGGTCAGAAACACAGTGGTCAAAAACACATTGGTCAGAAAGAAACTGGACAGAAACACACTGGTCAGAAACACAGTGGTCAGAAACACAGTGGTCAGAAACACAGTGGTCAGAAACACAGTGGTCAGAAACACGGTGGTCAGAAACACACTGGTTAGAACACAGAGGTCAGATAGACACTGGTCAGAAACACAGTGGTTAGGAACACTGTGGTGAGCAACACTGTGGTCAGAAACACAATGGTCAGAAACACAGTGTTCAGAAACACAGTGGTCAGAAACGCAGTGGTCAGAAACACAGTGGTCAGACACACAATGGTCAGAAACACACTGGTCAGAAACACAGTGGTCGGAAACACAGTGGTCAGAAGCATACTGGTCAGAAACACACTTGTCAGAAACACGGTGGTCAGAAACACAGTGGTCAGAAACACACTGGTCAGAAACACAGTGGTGAGAAACACAGTGGTCAGAAACACACTGGTCAGAAACACAGTGGTCAAAAACACATTGGTCAGAAAGAAACTGGACAGAAACACACTGGCTAGAAACACAGTGGTCAGAAAAACAGTGGTCCGAAACACTGTGGTCAGAAACAAGCTGGTCAGAAACACACTTGTCAGATACACAGTGGTCAGAAACACAGTGGTCATAAACACAGTGGTGAGAAACACACCGGTCAGAAACACACTTGTCAGAAGCATATTGGTCAGAAACACAGTGCTAAAAAACACTATGGTCATAAACACCGTGTTCAGAAACACACTGGTCAGAAACACATTGGTCAGAAACACAGCGGTCAGAAACACACTGGTCATAAACACTGGTCAGAGACACACTGGTCAGAAACACAGTGGTCACAGACACAGTGGTCAGAAACACAGTGGTCAGAAACACGATGGTCAGCAACACAGTGGTCAATAACACAGTGGTTAGGAAGACCGTGGTCAGCAACACTGTGGTCGGAAACACAATGGTCAGAAACACAGTGGTCAGAAACACAGTGGTCACAGACACAGTGGTCAGAAACACAGTGGTCAGAAACACGATGGTCAGCAACACAGTGGTCAATAACACAGTGGTTAGGAAGACCGTGGTCAGCAACACTGTGGTCGGAAACACAATGGTCAGAAACACAGTGGTCAGAAACACAGTGGTTAGAAACCCAGTGGTCAGGAGCACAGTGGTCAGAAACACAGTGGTCAGAAACAGAGTGGTTATATACACACTGGTCTGAAACACTGTGGTCAGAAAGACATTGGTCAGAAACACATTGGTCAGAAACACAGCGGTCAGAAACACACTGGTCATAAATACTGGTCTGAAACACACTGGTCAGAAACACAGTGGTCAGAACCACAGTGGTCAGAAACACAGTGGTCAGAAACACAGTGGTCAGAAACATAGTGGTCAGAAACACAGCGATCAGAAACACAGAGGTCAGAAACACACTGGTCAGAAACACGCTGGTCAGAAACACAGTGGTCAGAAACACAGTGGTCAGAAACACAGCGGTCAGAAACACAAAGACAGTGGTCACAGTGGTTAGAAACACAGTGGTCAGAGACACAGTGGTTGGAAACACACCGGTTAGAAACAAAGTGGTCAGAAACACACTGGTCAGAAACACAATGGTCAGACACACAGTGGTCAGAAAAACAGTGGTCAGAAACACACTGGTCAGAAACACAGTCTTCAGGAACACAGTGGTCAGAAGAAGAGTGGTCAGAAACACAGTGTTCAGAAACATACTGATCAGAAACACATTGGTCAGAATCACAACGGTCAGAAACACACTGGTCATACACACTGGTCAGAACGTCAGTGGTCCGAAACACAGTGGTCAGAAACACAGTGGTCAGAAACACAGTGGTCAGATACACAGTGGTGAAAACACAGTGGTCAGCAACACAGTGGTCAGAAACACAGTGGTCAGAAACACATCGGTCAGAACCACACTGCTAATTAGCAAACTAGTCCAAAACACGTTGGTGAGAAACACAGCGATCAGAAACACAGTGGTCACAAACACAATGGTCAGAAACAAAGTGGTCAGAAACAGACTGGTTATAAACACACTGGATAGAAACACACTGGTCAGAAACACACTGGCTAGAAATAGAGTGGCCAGAAAGACAGTGGCCAGAAACACAGTGGAAAAAAACACAGTGGTCAGAAACTGTGTGGTCATAAACACACTGGTTTGAAACACACTGGTCAAAATTACAGTGGTCAGACACAAACTAGTCAGAAACATGGTGGTCAGAAACACAGTGGTCAGAAACACAGTTGTCAGGAACACAATGGTCGAAAACACTATAGTCAGAACCAGACTGGTCAGACACACAGTAGTCAGAAACACACTGGTCAGAAACACACTGGTCCGAACACAGTGGTCAGAAAGACACTGGTCAGAAACACAGTGGTCAGAAACACAGTGGTCAAAGGCACAATGGTCACTAAAACAGTGGTCAGCAAGACAGTGGTCAGAAACACAATGGTCAGAAACACAGTGGTCCGAAACACAGTGGTCAGAAACACAGTGGTGAGAAACACAGTGGTCGGAAACACAGTGGTCAGAAACACAGTGGTGAGAAACACAGTGGTCGGAAACACAGTGGTCAGAAACACAGTGGTGAGAAACACAGTGGTCGGAAACACAGTGGTCAGAAACACAGTGGTGAGAAACACAGTGGTCGGAAACACAGTGGTCAGAAACACAGTGGTGAGAAACACAGTGGTCGGAAACACAGTGGTCAGAAACACAGTGGTGAGAAACACAGTGGTCGGAAACACAGTGGTCAGAAACACAGTGGTGAGAAACACAGTGGTCGGAAACACAGTGGTCAGAAACACAGTGGTGAGAAACACAGTGGTCGGAAACACAGTGGTCAGAAACACAGTGGTGAGAAACACAGTGGTCGGAAACACAGTGGTCAGAAACACAGTGGTGAGAAACACAGTGGTCGGAAACACAGTGGTCAGAAACACAGTGGTGAGAAACACAGTGGTCGGAAACACAGTGGTCAGAAACACAGTGGTGAGAAACACAGTGGTCGGAAACACAGTGGTCAGAAACACAGTGGTGAGAAACACAGTGGTCGGAAACACAGTGGTCAGAAACACAGTGGTGAGAAACACAGTGGTCGGAAACACAGTGGTCAGAAACACAGTGGTGAGAAACACAGTGGTCGGAAACACAGTGGTCAGAAACACAGTGGTGAGAAACACAGTGGTCGGAAACACAGTGGTCAGAAACACAGTGGTGAGAAACACAGTGGTCGGAAACACAGTGGTCAGAAACACAGTGGTGAGAAACACAGTGGTCGGAAACACAGTGGTCAGAAACACAGTGGTGAGAAACACAGTGGTCGGAAACACAGTGGTCAGAAACACAGTGGTGAGAAACACAGTGGTCGGAAACACAGTGGTCAGAAACACAGTGGTGAGAAACACAGTGGTCGGAAACACAGTGGTCAGAAACACAGTGGTGAGAAACACAGTGGTCGGAAACACAGTGGTCAGAAACACAGTGGTGAGAAACACAGTGGTCGGAAACACAGTGGTCAGAAACACAGTGGTGAGAAACACAGTGGTCGGAAACACAGTGGTCAGAAACACAGTGGTGAGAAACACAGTGGTCGGAAACACAGTGGTCAGAAACACAGTGGTGAGAAACACAGTGGTCGGAAACACAGTGGTCAGAAACACAGTGGTGAGAAACACAGTGGTCGGAAACACAGTGGTCAGAAACACAGTGGTGAGAAACACAGTGGTCGGAAACACAGTGGTCAGAAACACAGTGGTGAGAAACACAGTGGTCGGAAACACAGTGGTCAGAAACACAGTGGTGAGAAACACAGTGGTCGGAAACACAGTGGTCAGAAACACAGTGGTGAGAAACACAGTGGTCGGAAACACAGTGGTCAGAAACACAGTGGTGAGAAACACAGTGGTCGGAAACACAGTGGTCAGAAACACAGTGGTGAGAAACACAGTGGTCGGAAACACAGTGGTCAGAAACACAGTGGTGAGAAACACAGTGGTCGGAAACACAGTGGTCAGAAACACAGTGGTGAGAAACACAGTGGTCGGAAACACAGTGGTCAGAAACACAGTGGTGAGAAACACAGTGGTCGGAAACACAGTGGTCAGAAACACAGTGGTGAGAAACACAGTGGTCGGAAACACAGTGGTCAGAAACACAGTGGTGAGAAACACAGTGGTCGGAAACACAGTGGTCAGAAACACAGTGGTGAGAAACACAGTGGTCAGAAACACACTAGTCAGTAAACACAGTAATCAGAAACACACTTGTCAGAAACACGGTGCCCAGAAACACAGTGGTCAGAATCATAGTGGTCAGCAGCACACTGTTCAGAAACACAGTGGTCAGAAACACACTGGTCAGAAACACAGTGGTCAGAAACACAGTGGTCAGAAACACACTGGTCAAGAACCTACTTGTCAGAAAGACACTGGTCAGAAACACAGTGGTCAGAAACACAATGGTCAGAAACACAGTGGTCAGAAACACAGTGGTTAAGAACACAGTGGTCAGACACACACTAATCAGAAACACAAAGGTCAGAAACACACTGGTCAGAAACACAGTGGTCAGAAACAGAGTGGTCAGGATCACAGCGGTCAGAAACACAGTGGTCAGAAACACACTGGTCAGAAATACACTGGTCAGAAACTCACTGTTCAGAAACACACTGGTCAGAAACACACCGGTCAGAAACACACTGGTCAGAAATACAGTGGTCAAAAACACAGTGGTAGGAAACACACTGGTCGGAAACACAGTGGTCAGAAACAAAGTGATGAGAAACATACAGGTCAGAAACATACTGGTCAAAAACACACTTGTCAGAAAGACACTGGTGAATAACGCAGTGGTCAGAAACACAGTGGTGAGAAACACAGTGGTCGGAAACACAGTGGTCAGGAACACTGTGGTCAGAAACACACTTAACAGAAACACACTGCTCATGAACACACTGGTCAGATACACAGTGGTCACAAATACACTGGTGAGAAACACAGTTGTCAGAAACACACTGGTCAGAAACACCCTAGTCAGAAACAAAGTGGTCAGAAACACAGTGGCCAGAAATACAGTGGTCAAAACACAGTGGTCAGAAACACACAGGTCAAAAACACTGTGGTCAGAAACACACTGGTCAAAAATCCAATGATCAGAAACACAGTGGCCAGAAATACAGTGGTCAAAACACAGTGGTCAGAAACACACAGGTCAAAAACACTGTGGTCAGAAACACACTGGTCAAAAATCCAATGATCAGAAAAACAGTGGTCAGAAACACACTGGTCAGAAACACACTGGTTAGAAACACACTGGTCAGAAACACACTTCTCAGAAACACAGTGGTTAGAAACTGGTCCTATCCAGTGTGTTTCCGACCACTGTGTTTCTGTCTAGTGTGTTTCTGAGCAGTGTGGTTCTGACCAGTGTCTTTCTCACCACTGTGTTTCAGACCAGTGTGTTGCTGACCACTGTGTTTATGACCAGTGTATTTCTGACCAGTGTGTTTCTGACCATTGTGTTTCTGACCACTGTGTTATTGACCAGTGTGTTGCTGACCACTGTGTTTCTGACCACTGTGTTTCTGACAACCGTGTTTCTTACCACCGTGTTTCTGACCACTGTGTTTCAGACCACTGTGTTTCTGACCAGTGTGTTTCTGACCACTGTGTTTCTGACCAGTGTATTTCTGACCACTGTGTTTCTGACAATTGTGCTTCTGACCAGTGTGTTTTTGACCGCTGTGTTTCTGACCACTGTGTTTCTGACCAGTGTGTTTCTGACCACTGTATTTCTGACCACTGTGTTTCTGACCACTGTGTTATTGACCAGTGTGTTGCTGACTACTGTGTTTCTGACCACTGTGTTTCTGACCAGTGTGTTTCTGACCAGTGTGTTTCTGACCACTGTGTATCTGACCACTGACCGCTATGTTAGTGTGTTGCTGACTACTGTTTTTCTGACCACTGTGTTTCTGACCACCATGTTTCTGACCACCGTGTTTCTGACCACTGTGTTTCTGACCACTGTGTTTCAGACCACTGTGTTTCTGACCAGTTTGTTTCTGACCAGTGTATTTCTGACCAATCTGTTTCTGACCAGTGTGTTTCTAACCAGTGTGTTTCTGACCAGTGTGTTTCTGACCACTGTGTTTCTGACCACTGTGTTTCTGACCAGTGCGTTCATGACCACTGTGCTTCTGACTAGTGTGTTTCTGACCACTGCGTTTCAGGGCCGTGTGTTTCTGTCCGGTGTGTTTCTGACCACTGCGTTTCTGACCAGCATTTTTCAGACCAGTGTGTTTCTGACCACTGTGTTTCTGACCTCTGTGTTTCTGACCACTGTGTTTCTGACCGCTATGTTTCTGACCACTGTGTTTCTGACCAGTGTATTTCTGACCACTGTGTTTCTGACCACTGTGTTTCTGACCAGTGTGTTTCTGACTAGTATGTTTCTGACTTCTGTGTTTCTAACCGCGATGTTTCTGACCACTGTGTTTCTTTCCACTGTGGTTCTGACCATTGTTTTTCTGACCAGTGTGTCTCTGACCAGTGTCTTTCAGACCACTGTGTTTCTGACCACTGTGCTTCTGACCAGTGTGTTCATGAACGCTGTGTTTCTGACCACTGTGTTTCTGACCATTGTGTTTCTGACCACTGTGTTTCTGACCAGTGTGTTTCTGACCACTAAGTTTCTGACCACTGTGTTTCTGACCACTGTGTTCTGACCACTGTGTGCCTGACCAGTGTGATTCTGACCACCGTGTTTCTCACCAGCATGTTTCTGACCACTGTGTTCCTGACCACAGTGTTTCTGACCACTGTGTTTCTGACCCCTGTGTCTCTGATCCCTGTGTTTGTAACCAGTGTGTTTGTGACCAGTGTGTTTCTGACCAGGGTGTTTTTCTGACCACTGTGTCTCTGACCACTGTGTTTCTGACCCCTGTGTCTCTGATCCCTGTGTTTGTAACCAGTGTGTTTGTGACCAGTGTGTTTCTGACCAGGGTGTTTTTCTGACCACTGTGTCTCTGACCACTGTGTTTCTGACCAGTGTGTTCCTGACCACTGTGTTTCTGACCAGTGTGTTTCTGACCACTGTGTTTCTGACTAGTGTGATTCTGACTACTGTGTTTCTGACAACTGTGTTTCTGACCACTGTGTTTATGACCACTGTGTTTCTGACCAGTGTGTGTCGGACCTGTGTGTTTCTGACCACTTTGTCTCTGACCACTCTGTTTATGCCCAGTGTGTTTCTTACCACTGTTTCTGAGCACAGTGTTTCTGACCACTGTGTTTCTGACCAGCGTGTTTCTGACCAGAGTGTTTTGGACCACTGTGTTTCTGACCACTGTGTTTCTCACCAGTGTAATTCTGACCAGAGTGTTTTTGACCATTGTGTTTCTGACCACTGTGTTTCTCACCAGTGAGTTTCTGACTAGCGTGTTTCTGCCCAGTGTGTTTCTGACCACTGTGTTTCTGACCAGTGTGTTTAGAACCACTGTGTTTCTGACCACTCTGTTTCGGACCAGTGTGTTTGTGAGCATTTTGTTCCTGACCACTGTGTTTCTGACCACTGTGTTTATGAACACTGTGTTTCTGACAAATGTGTTTCTGACCACTGTGTTTCTGACCACCGTGTTTTTAACTAGTGTGTTTCTGACCAGTGTATTTCTGACCACTGTGTTTCTGACCAGTGTGTTTCTGCCCACTGTGTTTCTGACCATTGTGTTTCTAACCAGTGTGTTTATGACCACTGTGTTCTTTACCACTGTGTTTCTAACTAGTGTGTTTCTGACCACTGTGTTTCTGACCAGTTTGTTTCTGACCACTGTGTTTCTGATCACTGTGTTTCTGACCAGTGTGATTCTGACCGATGTGTTTCTGACCACGGTGTTTCTGACCACTGTGTTTCTGATCACTGTGTTTTTGACCTGTGTGTTTCTGACCACAGTGTGTCTGACCACTGTGTTTCTGACCACTGTCTCTCTTACCAGTGTGTTTCTGACCAGTGTGTTTTTGACCACTGTGTTTCTGACCAGTGTGTTTCTGACCACTTTGTTCATGACCATTGTGTTTCTGACCCCTTTGTTTGTGACCAGTGTGTTTGTGACCAGTGTGTTTCTGACCAGGGTGTTTTCCTGACCACTGTGTTTCTGACCACTGTGTTTCTGACGAGGGTGTTTCTGACCACTGTGTTTCTGACCAGTGTGTTTCTGACCACTGTGTTTCTGACTAGTGTGATTCTGACAACTGTGTTTCTGACAACCGTGTTTCTGACCAGAGTGTGTTGGACCAGTGTGTTTCTGACCACTGTATTTCTGACCACTCTGTTTCTGAACAGTGGGTCTCTGACCACTGTTTCTGACCACAGTGTTTCTGACCACTGTGTTTCTGACCACTGTGTTTCTGACCAGTGTGTTTCTGACCAGGGTGTTTGTGACCACAGTGCTTCTAACCAGTGTGTTTCTGACCACAGTGTTTCTGACCATTGTGTTTCTGACCAGTGTATTTCTGACCAGTGTGTTTCTGATCAGTGTGTTTCTGACTAATGTGTTTCTTCCCAAAGTGTTTCTGACCACTGTGTTTCTGACCAGTGTGTTTCTGACAAATGTGTTTCTGACCACTGTGTTTCTGACCAGTGCGTGTGGGCATTGTGTTCCTGACCACTGTGTTTCTCACCACAGTGTTTATGACCACTGTGTTTCTGACCAATGTGTTTCTGACCAGTGTGTTTCTGACCATTGTGTTCTCGGACTAGTGTGCTTCTGATCACTGTGTTTCTAACCACTTTGTGTCTGACCACTGTGTTTCTGACCAGTGCGTTTCTGACAACTGTGTTTGTGACCACTGTTCTTCTGACCACTGTGTTTCTTACCACTGTTTTTCAGACCACTGTGTTTCTGACCACTGTGTTTCTGACCACTGTGTTTCTGACCACTGTGTTTCTGACCACTGTGTTTCTGACCAGTGTGTTTCTGACCACTGTGTTTCTTACCACTGTTTTTCAGACCACTGTGTTTCTGACCACTGTGTTTCTGACCACTGTGTTTCTGACCACTGTGTTTCTGACCACTGTGTTTCTGACCAGTGTGTTTCTAACCACTGTGTTTCCTACCACTGTGTTTCTGAAAAGTGTGTTTCTGACCACAAATTTTCTGACAACTGTGTTTCTGACCACTGTGTTTCTGACCACTGTGTTTCTGACCACTGTGTTTCTGACTAGTGTGTTTCTGACCACTGTGTTTCTGACCAGTGTGTTTCTAACCACTGTGTTTCCTACCACTGTGTTTCTGAAAAGTGTGTTTCTGACCACAAATTTTCTGACAACTGTGTTTCTGACCACTGTGTTTCTGACCACTGTGTTTCTGACCACTGTGTTTCCGACTAGTGTGTTTCTGACCACTGTGTTTGTGACCATTGTGTTTCTGACCAGTGTGTTTCAGACCACTGTGTTTATGATCACTGTGTCTCTGACCAGTGTGTTTCTGACCAGTGTGTTCATGACCGATGTATTTCTGACCACAGTGTTTCTGACCACTGTGTTTCTGATCACTGTGTTTCTAACCGGTGTGTTCCTGACCATAGTGTGTCTGACCAATGTGTTTCTGACCACTGTGTTTCTGACCACTGTGTTTCTGACCAATGTGTTTCTTACCACTGTGTTTCTGACCACTATGTTTCTGACAACTGTGTTTCTGACCACTGTTTTCCTGACCAGTGTGTTTCCCACCAGTGTATTTCTGACCACTGTGTTTCTGACCACTGTGTTTCTGACCACTGTGTTTCTGATCACTGTGTTTCTAACCAGTGTGTTTCTGACCAGTGTGTTTCTGACAAGGGTGTTTCTGACCAGTGTGTTTCTGACAACTGTGTTTCTGACCACTATGTTTCTCACCAGTGTGTTTCTGACCACTGTGTTTTTGACCATTGCGTTTCTGACCAAAGTGTTTCTGAACAGTGTGCTTCTGACCAGTGTGTTTCTGACCAGTGTGTTTCTGACCACTGTGTTTCCGACCACTGTGTTTCTGACTACTCGTTTTCTGACCACTGAGTTTCTGACCACTGGGGTTCTGACCAATGTGTTTCTGACCGCTGTTTTTCTGATAACTGGGTTTCTGACCTGTGTGTTTCTGACCACTTTGTTTCTGACCACTGTGATTCTGACCACTGTGTTTATGCCCACTGTGTTCCTGACAAGTGTGTTTCTAACCAGTGTGCTTCTGACTACTGTGTTTCTGACCAGTGTGTTTCTGACCACTGTGTTTCTGACCACTGTGTTTATGACCAGTGTGTTTCGAACCCCTGTGTTTGTGACCAGAGTGTTTGTGACCAGTTTGTTTCTGACCACTGTGTTTCTGACCACTGTATTTCTGACGAGGGTGTTTCTGACCACTGTGTTTCTGACCAGTGTGTTTCTGACCACTGTGTTTCTGACTAGTGAGATTCTGACCATTGTGTTTCTCACCACCGTGTTTCTGACCAGTGTGTGTCGGACCAGTGTGTTTCTGACCACTGTATTTCTGACCACTCTGTTTCTGAACAGTGGGTTCTGACCACTGTTTCTGACCACAGTGTTTCTGACCACTGTGTTTCTGACTGCTGTGTTTCTGACCAGTGTGTTTCTGACCAGTGTGTTTGTGACCACAGTGTTACTGACCAGTTTGTTTCTGACCACTGTGTTTCTAACCAGTGTATTTCTGACCAGTGTGTTTCTGACCAGTGTGTTTCTGACTAATGTGTTTCTGCCCCTAGTTTTTCTGACCACTGTGTTTCTGACCACTGTGTTTCTGACCACTGTGTTTCTGACCAGTATGTTTGAGCATTGTGTTCCTGACCACTGTGTTTCTGACCAGTGTGTGTGACCATTGTGTTCCTGACCACTGTGTTTCTGACCACTGTCTTTCTAACCAATGTGTTTCTGACCAGTGTGTTTCTGACCATTGTGTTTTCGGACTAGTGTGCTTGTGACCACTGTGTTTCTGACCACTGTGTTTCTGACCACTGTGTTTCTGACCAGTGCGTTTCTGACCACTGTGTTTGTGACCACTTTGCTTCTGACCACTGTGTTTCTGACCACTGTTTTTCAGACCACTGTGTTTCGGACCACTGTGTTTTTGACCACTGTGTTTCTGACCACTGTGTTTCTGACCAGTGTGTTTCTAACCACTTTGTTTCCTACCACTGTGTTTCTGACAAGTGTGTTTCTGACCACAAAGTTTCTGACCACTGTGTTTCTTACCACTGTATTTCTGACCATTGTGTTTCTGACCAGTGTGTTTCTGACCACTGTGTTTTTGACCACTGTGTTTCTGCCCACTGTGTTTCTGACCAGTGTGTTTCTAACCATTGTGTTTCCTACCACTGTGTTTCTGACAAATGTGTTTCCGACCACAAAGATCATAACCACTGTGTTTCTGACCACTGTGTTTCTGACCACTTTGTTTCTGACCACTGTGTTTATGATCACTGTGTTTCTGACCAGTGTGTTTCTGACCAGTGTGTTCCTGACCGATGTATTTCTGACCACAGTGTTTCTGACCACTGTGTTTCTGACCACTTTGTTTCTGACCACTGTGTTTATGATCACTGTGTTTCTGACCAGTGTGTTTCTGACCAGTGTGTTCCTGACCGATGTATTTCTGACCACAGTGTTTCTGACCACTGTGTTTCTGATCACTGTGTTTCTGACCAGTGTGTTTCTGACCATAGTGTGTCTGACCACTGTGTTTCTGACCACTGTGTTTCTGACCATTGTCTTTCTGACCACTGTCTTTCTGACCATTGTCTTTCTGACCACTGTGTTTCTGACCAGTGTGTTTCTGATCACTGTGTTTCTGTCCACTGTGTTTCTGACCACTGTGTTTCTTACCTCTGTGTTCCTGACCACTATGTTTTTGACAACAGTGTTTCTGACCACAGTGTTTCTGACCATTGTGTTTCTGACCATTGTATTTCTGACCACTGTGTTTCTGACCACTGTGTTTCTGACCACTGTGTTTCTGATCACTGTGTTTCTAACCAGTGTGTTTCTGACCAGTGTGTTTCTGAACAGGGTGTTTCTGACCAGTGTGTTTCTGAAAACTGTGTTTCTGACTAGTGTGTTTCTCACCAGTGTGTTTCTGACCACTGTGATTTTGACCATTGCGTTTCTGACCACAGTGTTTCTAAACAGTGTGCTTCTGACCAGTGTGTTTGTGACCAGTGTGTTTCTGACCACTGTGTTTCCAACCACTGTGTTTCTGACCACTGTGTTTCTGACCACTGTGTTTCTGACCACTGGGTTTCTGACCAGTGTGTTTCTGACCGCTGTATTTCTGACTACTGGGTTTCTGACCAGTGTGTTTCCGACCACTGTGTTTCTGACCACTGTGTTTCTGACCACTGTGTTTGTAACCACTGAGTTTCTGACCACTGTATTTGTGACTAGTTTGCCTCTGACCTGTGTGTTTCTGACCACTGTGTTTTTCACCATTGTGTTTCTAACCGGTGTGTTTCTGA
The DNA here is from genome assembly GCA_023375785.1 of Penium margaritaceum. NCBI lineage: Eukaryota > Viridiplantae > Streptophyta > Zygnematophyceae > Desmidiales > Peniaceae > Penium > Penium margaritaceum. Next base: position 196,142 of record SZWC01001488.1, read on the forward strand.
CCACTGTGTTTTTTACCACTGTGTTCCTTACCACTGTGTTTCTGACCACTATGTTTCTGATAAATGTGTTTCTGACCACTGAGTTTCTGACCAGTGTGTTTCTGACCAGTGTGTTTCTGACCACTATGTTTCTGACCACTGTCTTCCTGTCCACTGTGTTTCTGACCAGTGTGTTCCTGACCACTGTGTTTCTGACCACTGTGTTTCTGACCGGTGTGTTTCTGACAACACACCGGGGATTTCAACCTGTAAGGTGAGTCACAGGAATCAACGTGAGAAGCAAGAGTCTCAGATTTCACTGACATGTTTTTGACTAGTGTGTTTCTCACCACTCTGTTTCTGACCACAGTGTTTCTGACCACTGTGTTTGTGACTAGTGTGTTTCTGGCCACTGGGCTTCTGGCCACTGTGTTTGTGATCACTGTGTTTCTGACCACAATGTTTCTGACCACTGTGTTTCTGACCTGTATGTTTCTGACCAGTGTGTTTCTGACCACTGTGTTTCTTACCACTATGTTTCTGACCAGTTTGTTTCTGACCTGTGTGTTTCTGACAACAGTGGTTCTGACCACAGTGTTTCTGACCACTGTATTTTTGACCATTATGTTTCTGACCTGTGTGTTTCTGACCACTGTGTTTCTGACCACTGTGTTTCTGACCCGTGTGTTTCTGACCACTATGTTTATGACCACTGTGTTTCTAACCACTGTGTTCCTGACCATTGTGTTTCTGCCCACTGTTTTCTTGACCACTGTGTTTCTGACCAGTGTGTTTCGACCACCGTGTTTCTGACCACTGTGTTTCTGACCACTGTGTTTCTGACCACTGTGCTTCTGACCACCGTGTTTATGACCACTGTGTTTCTGACCAGTGTGTGTTTTACCACTGTGTTTCTGACCACTGTGTTTCTGAACAGTGTGTTTCTGACCACTATGTTTGTGACCACTGTGTTTGTGACCACTGTGTTTGTGACCACTGTGTTTCTGACCAGTGTGTTTCTGACCAGTGTGTTTCTGACCACTGAGTTTCTGACCACCGTGTTTCTGACCACAGCGTTTCTGACCACTTTGTTTCTCACTGGTGTGTTTCTTACCAGTGTGTTTCTGACCACTGTGTTTCTGACCAGTGTGTTTCTGACCAGTGTGTTTCTGACCACTGTGTTTCTGACCAGTGTGTTTCTGACCAGTGTGTTTCTGACCACTGTGTTTCTGACCATTGTGTTTCTGCCCACTGTGTTTCTGACCATTGTGCTTCTGACCACAGTGTTTTAGACCACTGTGTTTCTGACCACTATGTTTCTGACCAGCGTGTTTCTGACCAATGTTTTTCTGACCACTGTGTTTCTGACCAGCGTGCCTCTGACCAGTGCGTTTCTCACCACTGTGTTTTCGATCACTGTCCTTCTGACCAGTGTGTTTCTGACCAATGTGTTTCTGACCAGTATGTTTCTGACCGGTGTGTTTCTGACCACTGTGTTGCTGACAACTGTGTTTCTGACCACTGTGTTTATGACCACTGTGTTTCTGACAAGTGTGTTTCTGGCCAGTGTGTTTCTGACCACTATGTTTCTGACCACTGTGTTTCTGACCACTGTGTTTCTGACCAATGTGTTTCTGACCACTGTGTTTCTGACCAGTGTGTTTCTGACCACTTTGTTTCTGACCACTGTGTTTCTGTCCACTGTGTTTCTGACCACTGTGTTTCTGACCAGTGTGTTTCTGACCACTTTGTTTCTGACCACTGTGTTTCTGTCCACTGTGTTTCTGACCCGTGTGTTTCTGACCACTGCTTTTCTGACCCGTGTGTTTCTGACCACTATGTTTCTGACAACTGTGTTTCTGACCAGTGTGTTTCTGACCAGTGTGTAACCGAACACTGTGTTTCTGACCACTGTGTTTCTGACCACTGTGTTCCTGACCACTATGTTTCTGACCACAGTGTTTCTGACCACTGTGTTTTTAACCACTGTGTTTCTGAGCACTGTGTTTCTGAGCACTGTTCTTCTGACCACTGTAATTCTGAATTGTGTTTCTTGCCACTGTGTTTCTTACCACTGTGTTTCTGAGCACTGTGTTTCTGACCAGTGTGTTTCTGACCAATGTGTTTCTGACCACTGTGTTTCTGGCCATTGTGTTTCTGACCTGTGTGTTTTTAACTAGTGTGTTTCTGACCTCTGTGTTTCTGACTAGTGTGTTTTTCACCACTGTGTTTCTGACCAGTGTGTTTCTGACCACTGTGTTTCCGACCAGTGTGTTTCTGCCCACTCTGTTTTTGACAACCGTGTTTCTGACCACTGTGTTCATGACAAGTGTGTTTTTGACCACTGTGTTTATGACCACTGTGTTTCTGACCAATGTGTTTCTGACAAGTGTGCTTCTGACCACTGTGTTTATGACCGTAGCGTTTCTGTCCACTGTCTTTCTGACCACTGTGTTTCTGACCAGTGAGTTTTTTACCAGTGTTTTTCGGAGCACTGTGTTTCTGACAGCTGTGTTTTTGACCAGTGTATTTCTGACCACTGTGTTTCTGACCACTGTGTTTCTGACCACTGTGTTTCAGACAACTGTGTTGCTAACCACTATGTTTTTGATAACCGTGTCTCTGACCCCCGTGTTTCTGACCACCGTGTTTCTGACCTGTGTGTTTCTGACCTGTGTTTTTCTGACCATAGTGTTTTTGACCACTGTGTTTCTGACCACTGAGTTTCTGACCAGTAAGTTTCTGACCACCATGTTTCTGACCACCGTGTTTCTGACCACTGTGTTTCTGACCACTGTGTTTCTAACAATTGTGTTTCTGACCATTGTGTTACTGACCAGTGTGTTTCTGACGACTGTGTTTCTGACTAGTGTCATTATGACCACTTTGTTTGTGTTCACTGTGTTTCTCACCAGTTTGTTTATGACCACTGCATTTTTTACAAGTGTGTTTCTGACCAGTTTGTTATTGACCCCTGTGTTTCTGACCAGTGTTTTTCTGACCACTGTGTTTCTGACCATTGTGTTTCTGACCACCATGTTTCTGACCACTGTGTTTCTGACCACTGTGTTTCTCACTAGTGTGTTTCCGACCAGTGTGTTTCTGACCTCTGTGTTTCTGACCATTGTTCTTCTGACCACTGTGTTCTTTACCACTGTGTTTCTGACCACTACGTTTCTGACCAGCGTGTTTCTGACCAATGTTTTTCTGACCAGTGTGTTTCTGACCAGCGTGCCTCTGACCAGTGCATTTCTAATCACTGTGTTTTCGATCACTGTCCTTCTGACCAGTGTGTTTCTGAACAATGTGTTTCTGACCAGTTTGTTTCTGACCGGTGTGTTTCTGACCACTGTGATGCTGACCACTGTCTTTCTGACCACTGTGTTTATGACCACTGTGTTTCTAACAAGTGTGTTTCTGACCAGTGTGTTTCTGACCACTATGTTTCAGACCACTGTGTTTCTGACCACTGTCTTTCTGACCAGTGTGTTTCTGACCAGTGTGTTGCTGACCACTGTGTTTCTGACCTGTGTGTTTGACCACTGTGTTTTTCTGACCCGTGTGTTTCTGACCACTTTGTTTCTGACAACTGTGTTTCTGACCACTGTGTTTCTAACCAGTGTGTTTCAGACCAGTGTCTAACTGACCACTTTGTTTCTGACCACTGTGCTACTGACCACTGTGTTTCTGACCATGGTTTCTGACCACTATGTTTCTGCCCGTTGTGTTTCTAACCACTGTGTTTTTCACCAGTGCGTTTCTGACCAGTAAGTATCTGACCACTCTGTTTCTGACCACTCTGTGTCCGACCAGTGTGTTTCTAACCAGTGTGATTCTGACCACAGTGTTTCTGACCAGTGAGTTTCTGAGCAGTATAAACTGACCACTGTGTTTCTGACCACTATTTTTCTGTCCAGTGTATCTCTGACCAATGTGTTTCTGACCATGGTGTTTCTGACCACTGTGTTTTTGACCACTGTGTTTCTGACCACTGTGTTTCTGAGCACTGTTTTCTGACCACATTGTTGCTAACCACTGTGTTTCTGACCACTGTGTTTCTGACCACTGTGTTTCTGACCACTGTGTCTCTTACCATTGTGTTTCTGACCACTGTGTTTCGGACCACTCTGTTTCTGACCAGTGTGTTTCTGACCAGTGTGTTTCTGACCACTGTGTTTCTGACCACTGTGTTTCTTACCAGAGTGGTTCTGACCACTGTGTTTCCGACCATTGTGTTTGTGACCAGTGTTTTTCTCACTATTGTGATTCTGACAACTGTTCTCTGACCAGTGTGTTTCTGACCACTGTGTTTCTGACCATTGTGTTTCTGACCAATGTGTTTCTATCCACAGTGTTTCTGACCAGTGTGTTTCTGACCAGTTTGTTTCTGACCAGTGTGTTTCTGACTAGTGTGTTTCTCAGCACTGTGTTTCTGACCAGGGTGTTTCTGACCACTGTGTTTCCGACCAGTGTGTTTCTGCCCACTCCGTTTGTGACCACTGTGTTTGTGACCACTGTGTTCATGACAAGTGTGTTTTTGAGCACTGTGTTCATGACAACTGTGTTTCTGACCAGTGTGTTTCTGACTAGTGTGTTTCTGACCACTGTGTTTTTTACCACAATGTTTCTGACCAGTGTGTTTCTGGCAACTGTGTTTCTGACCACTGTGTTTCCGACCACTGTGTTTCTGACCATTGTGTTTCTTATCACTGTGTTTCTGACCACTATGTTTCTCCCTAATGTGTTTCTGACCACTGAGTTTCTGACCAGTGTGTTTCTGACCACCATGTCTCTGACCACTGTGTTTATGACCGTTGTGTTTCTGACCACTGTGTTTCTGACGACTGTGTTTCTGACCAGTGAGTTTTTGACCAGTGTGTTTCTGACCACTGTGTTTCTGACAGCTGTGTTTTTTACCAGTGTATGTCTGACCACTGTGTTGCTGAGCACTGTGTTTCTGACCACTGTGTTTCTGACAAGTGTGTTGCTAACCACTGTGTTTTTGATAACCGTGTTTCTGAACCCCGTGTTTCTGACCACCGTGTTTCTGACCACTGTGTTTCTCACCACTGTGTTTCTGACCAGTGTGTTTCTGGCCTGTGTTTTTCTGACCACTGTGGTTTTGACCACTGTGTTTCTGACCAGTGTGTTTCTGACCAGTGTGTTTCTGTCCTGTGTTTTTCTGACCACTGTGGTTTTGACCACTGTGTTTCTGACCAGTGAGTTTCTGAACACTGTGTTTCTGACCACTGTGTTTCTAACCATTGTGTTTCTGACCAATGTGTTTCCGACCAGTGTGTTTCTGACCACTGTGTTTCTGACTAGTGTGTTTATGACCACTGTGTCTGTGATCACTGTGTTTCTGACCAGTTTGTTTCTGAACACTGCGTTTCTTACAAGTGTTTCTTACCAGTGTGTTTTTGACCCGTGTGTTTCTGACCAGTGT